>JAQFYT010002068.1:0-13986 GCA_034694925.1 Ceratophysella denticulata | reverse complement strand
GTTTAAAACCCATGTCGTCAAAATATCGATTAAGTACTCAAGATAGACACTGCAAAAATATGTAACTAAGACTTGTCATATTCCTGTTCCTGTTGACCTGATTTATATGTAACCGCCGTAACTCAATCTAATTAATTTATAAACTATTAAAAATGGCATTGTGTCGTTGCAGGAGCACAACGTGAACCTTAACCTGTAAAACATATTTATCCGAAAATTTTCTACTGGTTTAAATCAATTTATTTATCTGGCTTCGTTGTTAGTTAGTAACAATTTAATACAGGTTGTTCAGCAGAGTACACGTCTAACCCATAGTTCTAGTTTATAAGAGAATCATACCTCTATGGTCTAACCCATTTGAATTTGATTTTGTTCAAGTTGATAAGACTTTACCTTAGAAATGATTCCTTAGAGCTCGATTTTTTAAGATTTAATGCCACTCAAAAAGTATGTAAACTATTACTATAAGTTCAACTTAGATCTACACACAGTTTGCAGATGAGTTTTAGATGCTTGTCGTTTATGGAGTACCTAATTTGCTTATTCTTCAGACAAATTCATCCAGATCAATAAAGATAGACAGGCACCTTTTATTTAGAGAGTGAAACTGGAGGTACGTTTTGTACGTTTCTGAAATTGACAGGGGCAGCAGGAGTCTGCTGTAGGCAGGTGTGAAGGCTACAAGGCGTCCAACTGCCTTTGAACACTGAACACGGTACGTACGAAGATACATGAAATGAACCCATGTCCTTGTATCGTTTATGTATCTATCTCCCAAATCGTTGTTGTTGTGGTAGGGGTTTAGGGGCATTCAGCCAGCAACATTCAAGCTTCAGCTTTTTGAAGAAGCAGAAGAGAATCTCCAATTGATTTCTTCTTTTGACGTAAGACAGATTCTTCTGACTATGAAAACTTTTTCTCTGGAGGTCCAAATGACATCATGCTGATCAGTCACAAGCAAAAAATATATCTACAGATACAAGGAATTCGTGAAACACGAACCACGCGTCCAGAAACAGATGTATTATAGGTCGTTTCGCCTATGCTTTTTCGCTTGGTGACTGAATCTACTGAATCTGGTGGTTGCTTAAGGGTATTCTCATATTATGAATTTTGGCGGTAACTAGGTAATGGCCAAAAATGGATATGGGCAAGCTAGCTTCTGGATTATAATGGCAAATAATACTATTCGCGTACAAGTCCAATGTCCAATAATCTCGTACGAAATGTCCGTTAACCATACTTGGAAAAGGTGAAATTCTCAAGCTTACTCATCCAGACAATGTTTTGCACGTCAGATCTCAGATCTATGCGAATCTATGTATTGGTATTTCGTGTGTATTGTGACTTGACTCCAGGGGCTAAAACTCCAAATTGATATCTTCCAGAGATTTTTTGATCTCCTTGCCTTGGACAGAAGAAACTGAAAACATTATCAATATTTACCTGTTCCTGTTAGAAAATGTAACGTTAAGCTTTGTGTGCATAAAATAAACGAAACCGAAGGAAGTTTTGGTTTTCATGGAGGGCGGCCCAATGTTTATTTAGCATTTCCTTTCGAGGAAACAGGAAACCTTATACATTGCTGTACACAAAGCGATGATGGGGTTTGTGTAACATCTTGAATTGTTGACTTTTTGGTTTACCTTGTCATTGTTGAGAATTCTTTGAGGGTCTTCTTCAACTTGCGAGCTACCTAAATACAGCTTACAACCTCGAACTTGGATCTGTCTTGGCCTGGCTTGAAATTCTGCGACAATTGGTGGGATATTTCAGAAATTGACCAATTTGGTGACCTGGAAGTAAAAACTGTATCCGATGTGTTGCTTGAGACGCTAGCACTCTGGAATCTTAGCTAATTTTAACAAAATTTGCTAAAAACTGTTACGCTAGGCTGAATTCTCGTGTTAAGCTGAGGATAGATCTGTAGGTAGATCCATGTGCACCCGCACCCGTGGCAGTTGTAGTACACATAGTTCCATTCCTGTGGGCCCTATTGTTCAGAAATCTCTGAATGACTTTTGTGTGTAATGTGCATTCAGTTGTATCAACAGAACAGACTGCCCAGTGTTGACTGCAGAAGGCGGAAAGGAGGAAGAAAGTCAAGTCCGAGAAGTCCTTTGAGACTGGGGATATGGGAATAAAAGGTTTTGGGAATGGGTTTTTGGTCAGGTCACCCACATCTGTCTCGGGATCCACCCGCAAAACCTATTCATCTTCCTCTATGAAAGTGTCTCTCGACGTACTTTTAGTACCCACAACAACCCTGAAGCATCTTATTGTCTCCTCCTAAATAAATACTGACGGCTCTGAATCTATTTTACTAATGGGCTTTTATTTCGAGTTTTGGGTTTCTATCCCAATACCAAAAACCAAACCACAAATGATGCTCTTTTTCCTATGTATTTATACGCATTTGGCTTAGATTTTCAATAGGTCTAATGAAGCCTGAATGTAGCCTGATAAATCTACGTATAGGCGTTCTATTTAGGTGGAGGTGGAGCAGGTGAAGAATGAACCTATTCGATACAATACATTGTCATTTTGTTCAATATATTCAGTTCACGCGTAGGCGTAAATGACATTACGATTTTTAATACAATTTGAACCAAAAATAGATTCAATGCCATATGACAAATTCTGAGTAAAAATATTTAGAAATTTGTTCTAACTCAACTTTTACAGGTTTTTTCAGACTTGTAAATCTTGAGATTAGTGTGGCTAGCGTTGTTGCGAGAAAGGCTAAGAACTGTGTTTTGAAATTCGTTTTGGCAAGCGAAATGGTCGAGTATATTTTTTAAAAATAGCGAAATTTGAAAATCCGCTCTGCGAGGTGGTTTCATAGAGTAATTTTCGATGCACTGAAAAATTGGAATTTTGCACTAAGACTTGCATGACCATCTAACCTAACTTAACGCGTAGAGTACACAAACATACATTTTACCTTCGCTTTTGCATATACCGAGCGAAAGCGAAGGTATGCTTGTGTAAGACATAATCTGACTAAAATGAGCTTGCTGGACTGGAATAACGGTCTTAGTGCAAAATGTTCATTTCTCAGTGCACGATTACAATTATATACATATATTTCCCAAACATTACTTCATTATGCATTTGTATGCAAAAGTGAGACAATTTAGTCGAGCAAACGGAACTGAAAATAAAACTCAATATTGGCTAATATATTTGTCACTTTATATTTTAAATATCATCCAGTGTCGTAATTCGTAATCTACGAAAATTGAAAAATCAAATACGTAAACAGTACTTCCACACGCTTCATACAGAAAGTTTCTGATAAGTTTTAAGGTAGTTCACGGTCCATATAAGAACTAAATCGGGTCGAAAGACAAATACCTTCGCATGGCTCCTGCCTTGCCCAGCCAGCATTATTTCCTACAAGATTCATTCTCCATAAACCTTTCGGAAAGGAAGCCGACCCCTGCAATTGATTATCAGTTCAAAGTGGAAACAGAAGGCACACACAAAAACTCCCGTTTATTTTTATCCCTTTAACTTTAACTCCCGGGCGTGTTGTAATTTGTAATCCTATCTATTGCTCGTGCCATTATGTATTACTCCTCGTCTACTATGAGCTTTCGGATAACAATGTTATGTCCGATCCGGAGATCGCATGTTTTTTTAACCTAACCTAACAAACGTGTGAATATCCATAGGGTTTGGTTAGGTTAAAAAAGTATACGATCGCAGGACCGAACAAGATATGCGTACCGAGCTTTCCAATGTCGGACAAATGCCTGTAATTAGTTTTGTTTCAAACATTTTTTGAACATTGAACTTGAGCGTAGGTACTAAATTACGCGTCCTACAAGTCGTCAACTCCTTCTTAGCTTCTAACTAATGGCTAATGAGCTCCTGAGACTTCATGACACTCACATTAGGTTTACTTACATATTTTAGCTCCCTGGTCCCCGCCCCTCTATTGGTTTCTTACAATGCGCTTTTAACATCGTTTACTGGCTGGGATGCAATGTAGAATTGGATGTTTCTACGACAATTCGTCCTGAGACAATTTGACCTACAATAATCCCTTATCCAAATTCAAATTGGGCAACACTAAATAGCTTGAATCAAAGTTTGGATATGTGGTTTACACGATTTTCGAAGCTCATTAGCTCATACCTCATTAGGTTAGGTTCCAAGCAGTCAGGTTAGGCGATACTGATGATGGCCTAATTGTCGCTACCGAATTGTGGCGTTCCATAAAATAATCTGGATTTTGAGTTCTGAATTTTGACGATGCATACGAAGGTAGGTAAGGCTAATGGGAAACCGTGTCCAAGTGCCAAAAAGCAGTCAGTAGTCTTGAAGTCTTGAGTTCCACGAGCGGATGAGTTTCACGGTCCATGACTGTCTAATGCTCTCTTCCTGTCGAAAGGGAGTTTTTTTGGGTAAAGGCTTGATTCATTGGGTGCGCCTGGCCCGGCCTTTCTACTTCCAATAATTTATTACTTGTTTTATTATTATTACTTCTAACTTTAACTTATAGTTGTGCGCCTTGTCTTGCTTGAGCTCAGTCCACCGCATTTGCATGTAAGCAGGCATGTAAATTAATTACTCTCTTCCTTCCGTCCTCCCCAGATTTTCGGGCCAAATTAGTCATGTGAATTTATAGGGCTCGGGAAAGCAATAAAGATTTGCATAATGTTTTGCTGACTTTGGTGGTCTTTTAGTATTAGCATTGTATAATTTATAATTCAGTCATTTTGTCCGGGAATCTCACAGATTTCAGAACCTCGTTCGGCAAAACAATCTGCTAAAGGAAAGTATGTTTGGTGCCGCCACCAAACAAACTGCAAATACGCTGCTTTTTACTGTATACTATTTAAAAACAGTTTTAGTTTATTCTGAATGTCAGTTTTATATTGAAATATTTTAGTCATTAGTAATCGCACAAAAAGTCTTTACCTAGGTGTGTATGTAGTAATATTTACTGGACATATAATATAATACTAGACAGTAGATACCTTGAAAATCGACGTCAAACTTATATATTGAATGCTGTTTTTTTAAAAAAAATGCTTGGATTTTACAAACTGGAAATAAGTTGTGACTGTGCGGAATTGATTGGAGTCACCCTTCATTTCCACCACTCATATAAATAGAACAGCCGCATCTAATTTTCATGTTTTACTTCTAATTGTACTTCATGTTTTACTTGCGGATTTCCGGGACACAAGAAAAAGATGTTAGAAATATTTTACTGTTCGGCGTCCTCGGGTATGTAGTGGTATAACAATACTCAAACTTGGTGATGTTACCAATGATAATAAATAATGACATTATTGAACTTAATAACCTGGAATATTTTTGTATAATTTTATGCCATACAATTTGTTTTAAATATTTATATCATTTAACTGTTGAAGTTTAAAAAAAATTAGTTTTTGGCCAGCTGCGAAGAAGTTCAGGGTGAAGACTCCTTAGTTGGGATTGATCAAGCCAAGGATCAAGCGATCCGAATAGATCAACAAAACCAATATTTTCGACGGATTTAACGTGAACGCGCAATTCCCGTCGAAAAACCTTGAACAAAATATCATATTTGTAACTCACATTTGTATCTACGTGTAAGTTTAAATTAATCAATTTCTGATTCTTCAAAAAATGCAACAAAAATGCAAAATGAGATATTTCTACTTCGTACTCAATACAGCGTTCAATCAATGGTCACTCGACCAAAAGCCACAGAATTGAACTACCTATCTACGTTACACCCCTTCACAATTCTGGAAACTCGTGCAATCCTGCTAGAATTACTGTTAGAATTATTACTATAGCTATGTCAATGTCGTCACACGTCCGTCGAGGGAGGAACAAGGAACAGAAACAAAAAAGTGCTGGAGACGCAAACCCCATTATTTGGTAATTGCACGTTGTAAGTGGGTAAGGTGAAGAGAGCCAATGTCAGGGTCTCGTTAGGCGTCTTCCATGTACTAAACCTAATGTCATTCCCGTAAGAGAGAGGGTTCGTTAAGATGAAGAGGGCGGGTGATGACAGGCGTTTGTGTCTGGTTGAAGCTCGAGTCAAAGAAGTCAACCCCACAAGCCAAAGTCATAAACTAAAGATTTCTTCAGTGTTCGGAGCTGGTTAATGATATAAATGTCGGAGTCTTACAGGAAGACAAGGCACGGAGAACGAGATGGAAAGAAAACAACGGAGAACATAGCTCCATCGACTACGTTTCTGAAAGTGATACGAAAAAAAAATTGCAGCTTTTTCTAGACATGGGTTTTCTCCGGAGATTGTGGTCGGTGCAACAGCTTGGTAGAAACCGTACAGGACATCAAAACTTTATAGAATTTTGTGCACTACCTCATTAGTTCAATTTAGATATTTAATTGAACGGCAAGAAACCGGGTTAGGATCTTAATGAATCTAAAATATTTTATATAATCTTCTGCATTTCCTGGTCGTGTTTGTCATGAAACTCTGGCTGACGCGCAGCATGGACCATGGACCAATTTACTGTTTTTACGTCTTTTGACTTTCCGGAGCATGGCTTGGTATAAGTGTGTATAGCTATAGCTTTCATTGACACTTTGTCCATGTTCTCCTGCCAATGTCAACAAGAACATGTATTTTTTTCACTAGGGATAAGTTGAATGGATCTTCGTGTAATACCCGAGGTGATGACACTAACGAGACTCAATAAATTACACCCCTCTGTTCTCAGTGTAACACCATAACACAGATCCACACGTTCAGGAAGTATAGAAAAATCTTTAGAACTTCTTAGAAGAACTCTTTTTTTCACAATCATTAATTTGACATGATGAGAGCTAGTAGCTAGTATTTTCAAGCCAACGTATGGATGAACGCCTACAGAGAGCAATGCAATGATCTGTCCTGGCTTGGCGTTGGCGTTTGTTATCTCCTTCGTAGTATCGTATATGCAGTACGAAAATATTCATTTCTCGGATTTTCTTATTTTTTTTTCTTTTCTTCTGTATTTCCCTTTCCTAGCTATTACTCAAAATGAACCATATTATGGGGCTCAATCTCAATAAAAATAGGAAAGAAATGGTTTCACGAAAGACTACGAAATGTCAGGCTTTAGTGTGAATAAACACGAGAGTTGATCTCAATCTGGGGGAAAATCGTGAGTGTCTTTCCTTGTCTCATTCTCTTTGTAATTCACGACGGAGAACTGTGTCGGGATGGTCTACGAACATGCAATAATAAATACTTCACCTACGCATCCGTGTCGTAGTCGTTGATGCACATACGCCACGAGGGCAGATTTGTATAAAGTACCTTCATCAGTAGATTCGCCAGGGTCGCTTTCAAAAACAATTTGATTAGAAATTGAAATGAAAGGACGCGACGGTTGGTAATTTAGGTATCTACTTTATAAACATTCCAAGCTGCGTAAAAGCGTGTATGCATCTGATGAAACACAAAAAGTGGATTCATAAGCTTTGACTTGACCGTAATTATTCAAACTACTCATTTCATTAAAACTCTCTTAATTCTGTACCATCTAAAGACATCCTTCATTCCTTGTCTAAGGCGAACGCGTAAACTTGAGAAAACACGGAATTTAATCTAACCAAGCAGAATTTAACGCATGCATAATAATATAAAACTTTTAAATTTTTGTACGGTGTTTTGTTATGCACACATTACTATAAATACTAATGTCGTGTTGGGCAAAGATAATATTCCGGACTTGCCGCACCGAATACGCCGCCTGGGTCGGCGGTCGCTTTATATGCTTATTCTACAGTGACGTTGTTATGGATTAGTAGTATTAGGATATTTTCTTAAAGTGATTTGAATCTGCATCGTGGTATGTACAAATGTGGTAATGGCGGGGTTTATGCGGCACGTATCTGATAACCTCTCTCGGTTGAATTAAATCCCCTTCCCGCAGCGATCAGACCATGGGTTTAGGCCCATTTCGCATTCTCCATCAAGCTGCCTACTGAATTTGTGATCCTTCCATTCACATTATAGCCGAACGGTATTTGGACTTGCCCATCGATCTCGGTGCTATACTCCTCTAGTACAAGCTTAAAAATCTGGGACAGGTGAGTTTAGTCAACCATTCAAATATAGAGTTCTGCATTGTTGCCGCGTACATAGGTATTAATTTTGAATAAATCAGATGTCGACTGAAAATTGTCTCATATTATTCAAATCACTTTTATTATGTTATGCGATATGACGCATATCATGCGATGCGTGGGTTTTGGTATATTTACCACATGTGGGTAACTCACTAACGCGACAAAATTTCGAAATTGTACCCAAAAAAAATGCATACTACTCATACTCCAAAATATATTATTCAGTACTTTGACGACATCTCTCTCCCGGGGTAGTACGAACGTAAAGATAGGTACAATGCCATGAGGAATGGAAAAGCTCTACGACTAAAAACCCGAATGTACTACTGTACATAGAAGCCCCCAAGTACGTAAGTACATTTGCATGATTTTTGTCGTCTTCCCCAAATAGCACATGGGTATACATAGATAAATATATAGGACCTTTTAAAATATGCATGGAAGAGGGGGGAACGTCTCATCTTTTTCAGATGGGCAAAAATATATATGTTATATTTATGGGCACAGATGCTGATGGTGGGACGTGTGGGGATTTAGATTGGGAACTCACAACTCACTAAAGGCGAACATGATAGCGTCAGTCAGCCCATAAGAAGAATACACGGAGAAAGTCAAGTCAAGTCAAGTCAGAAGCACTTGTATTTTGTTCTCGTATGCGTATCTGCATCTTATATATGTCTTAGAAAACATGAAACGGCACGGTAGAACGGTAAACTTATGAATCTATATGTATACAGATACGTGTCTACGAGGGTAAGGATAGAGGGGACACATTGGACGTGCTTCTGAAAACAAACAAGGTTCTTTTATTTGATCTCTTCTCTTCATAAATCATGGAACTAATGGGGGTCACACTTCGTGGGTTGCTTTTTTTTTCTGTATAGGCCTTTCCTCCTGACATTCGATGTCTTGAGACACTTGGACTTCCTTTAGAGCCGAGGCGGGGTTCGGTAATCGTAATGGACTTTTTATTTTTGTTTGTCAATGTGGGAGTGTGGATGTGCTGGCTGGCAGCTATACGCTGATATAGGCCTGGTTTCCAGAGTTTGCGGACGTTTCAGCTTGGACAGCTTGGATAATTCGAAGCGGGCAGGTTTGTGGTGCAGTTTGCTTAGAAAATGCTATCAAAAGCCACCATAGAACTTTTTTATAAATTATTTTCTTTATTTACCAGGATATATTATATCAATGACCGGTGTTATCATTTGTATAAAATATCCAGGACGAAACGACCAATCTCTATTTTGTGGCTTGTTAGAAGTTACAGGCACTAATGGCTACATAGAGCTACAGGGTTTTATGTATCTGACTTGACTTGACTTGACTTTCACTTTCAGATTCCAAATTCCAACTCGGGAGGAAGGACGGCAGGGAAAGTCGTTGAGGGTTCCAAAAGATCCATGCGAATGTGAAAAGCTCATAAAATATGTAGAGCTTGTAGTCCTTAATGTATCTCCTGCTAACAGCTATTTTGTGGCTTGTCTTTTATGGAAAAACTGTTTAATATTCATATCGTAAAGTAGAGAGAGAGAGAGGGTACAAGAAGAGCATCAAAGCACCTCGTCTATCCTTCCGTATCACCCTCCCACTGTCGTTGGCTTCTGTTCTTCGCATAATTTCTTTTTAAAAGCTTCACAAGCTTTTCGCTGCGGAGGACATAATTCATTCGAGTTTCGCTGCTCTGTGTATTTATTACCATGACCTCGGTGCCATTGAACAAAATAGGGATTCATTATCTTAATTACTAATATTAGAAATGTCAGGTCAATTTTCCGAGGTCGCCGTAGCCAAAATATACATAGGGCATTTGCCAGATTCCGACAATCTTAAAAAAATTACCATTGGTTATCGATGGAGAAGGATATTCCATGTTTTGAATTTCGGTAATATCTCGTAATGCTGCTCGACAAAATATAGTCAAGGGTAATAACTTATAACACCACCGCCAAATTTGTCACGAAACTGGTCCCAGGAGCCATTTCTAAAATTATTCCGTTTCGTGCATTCGAGGCATAATGTGCAGTGCAACAAAGACACTTTTCAAATTAAGACTTCATACATAGAAATAGAAATTATGCAGAGGAATCACCATGTCACCTTGCTGGAAAGAATTGAATAATCCTATTAAAAAGATTTAAGAAACCGTATCGTTATCCAAGCATATGCCACAGTGTACCCGGTTATCATTCTGGAAGTAAACGAACCACAGGCGTTCTGTTTCGTAAATATGCGAAATTCTATTCATGATCAAGAGCGAAGCAAACTGATCTCCATTAAAATCCGTGTGTAAGGAAGATTAAGTTTTTGACAAATATGCGGTATTCCGTTTTGTTATTGGATTGTGTAAATCTTTGTGTAAAGCGACAGAACTAGCGAAATGGCTAAGGGTTCCAAAATTTCCTTCGAAATGGTAAAAATGAATATGAAATGTGAAATTGTACATTTCTTTGCAATATATAATATATCGGTATTTCCATTTATACAGAATGGTCAGCATGGCACACAAGAATTATTTTAGTAGCTTTCAGAAGGTCATCTTCTAAAACGTCGTGCAGAATATTATATATTTGCAAATAGGAAAAGATTGAGTACGCATTAGTTATTTCTTTTCGTTTTTAACTGATCGCATCGGGCCACGAGATAAACGCAGATAGAATTATATAAACGCTTGAGAAATAGAATACCGCACATTGTCTGAAATGGCAGTAAAGTTGGGTTAGTCAAGGTTAGGTTAAAACGTTGGCAGATGATATTGATCCATTCTACATATTAGGTTAGGTTTTTGAAATGCCCACATGACCAACAACTAACCTAAACCTAACTTATAGAATTATTCAGCAATTTTTCTTCGTGCGGAATTCCATTGCCCCATGAAAAAGTCTGTTTTCAATAGTTTTCAATGCCCATTATATTTTTCCAGTGCTTCGAAAAATGCCACCCTTTAATAGATTTCGCCATATCTTCTTGTTGTACTTAAGATCTCAAATGTACATTTACTTTGAATTTTTATGAAATGTCCAATAATTTAACACACGTCTTATGTGCTATCCCGTTCTCACAAACATTTTTAACCTATAGCCTATAAGCCCATAGAGCATCTGGATAGTAACGTTTGGTTATATCAGGTTTAAGAAGTACGCCATTACTGGACCACACAATTAAAGTCTGCCAATAATTGAGAGCGAACAAAACCAAATTGGTATATTTTGTAATCACATAGAAGTTATAGATTTAAATATATTCATTATTTAAGATTTTATACGACGTATACAATATGTAGATTATACGCATGAGCTGTAGTTCGTTAAGTCAGGTTGCAGCCAGCAGCAGCGTAAAGAGAGGTTTGGCGGGTTTACTTCTTTTTCTTTAAAGTTTAATATTCTAGAAATGGAGCAAAAACAATATTTAGCGAACTAATTGACATTTGAGATTTAGTTCAATTATACATTGTAAACTTACTGTTCAAACGAACATTGGCCGGCATCATGTCTCGACTTATCCTGTATGGAAATGTGGATCCCTTAATGACATCTGAGGTGCATAATTCGATATTTGTCCCGATAAACCGGTAATTAGGGCTTAAAAGTCGTTCCCACACTTCCTCCGATGTCTCGAGTTTTCTCGGCCTGTGGGTAACACAATTCAGAAATGAAATCAACATAATAAATATGGTGTTGCTTTGTTTAGATTAATTTACTGTAACTTACCATCTCGCTACAATTTCCTTGGTAAAGAGGTCTATGAATCCATAAGCGTAAATGTGCCACATTCGGTTGTCATTCTGGAAATACTGGAAGCAATGGGCATGAATTGTTTCGTAAATGTGCCAAATTGCGTCCAACAGGGGGTCAAAGAGCTCCACATTGAAATCCGTGACGAGGCTCGGGCAAATCCCGTCAATCTGTGTAAAACACGAAAATCAGCCAGTGTAAATGTAAGCATTTCCTGAAACACTTCAAGTCTATTCCCGTGTTTTGAATTTTGACAGTATTTCGTCAATTTAGGTAATGGTTATTGGTAATGAAATGATGCTAGTCTTCGTAGCAGACGACAAAATCAAACGAAGGATAATGTAATTTCATCGTCCGGTAACGTACGGATCGTGACGATAAACCATGTTTTTGCCCATTAGCTAATAAAAAGAGATTCTATGCTAAAATTTTAAAACATGAGAATAGCCTTAAGTATTTCTAAAATTCGAAAACATACCCGTCCGCAGTCATCACCCGTGTAATTCTGCCCAGTAGTGTTCTCTAAACAAGTATTCAGTATTCCGATAGTCGTCCAGCTTCTTTCATTGGTATAAGTTCTGATCGATTAGAGCCTTGGGAAACTGCAAAGCTGAGCTCTCGAAAGAGATATTCGACGTTTTTGATGAAATTATGGGGGACAAAGTAATTGTCACATAGCCTGGTGTAAATCATTGCACTTAAATTCAGGAATGTAAACCCATATGACGGCAAAAGCTCTGGCCGGTCCTTCGGGTCAATCGCATTCTCCGAAAACTGCTTCAACAACCACCGGTTTTGCCACTGAATATTGGAATGCATGGCATGCGTGGAGTTGAGATACACAAAAGTCGCAGAACATTCTTTCTTTTCCTTTTCGTAGGCATCTATGTCGCAGACGCCTGTATCATTGAGCATTCCAGCTTCTCGAAGAAATGAATTGTACAGTTCATCATCATCCGAATTTACACCGTCAACGTATTTCTCTGAATTTGAAGGCGTTTGACCTGGTTGGTAGAAATTGCGGGAATCAGTACGGGTCAATCTTATCCACTCCTCCGGTAAAAAAGTACCATATGGAAACAACAGTAGTGCTTGATAATATGGAGCATGGGTTACCTGCAGCTCCGCACAGAATTGAGGTCAAAGCCCAGAAAAACAGGATTTGCTTCATATTTGGTTTTAAGGTGATTCGCAGAGTTAAATATTATGTACTTTGATAAATGTCTTGCTTATGAATATTTAACTACTTATTTATGAACAACTAGTAATAAAATTTAAGACCGATAATTTTAAATTTAATC
The DNA here is from genome assembly GCA_034694925.1 of Ceratophysella denticulata. Lineage (NCBI taxonomy): Eukaryota > Metazoa > Arthropoda > Collembola > Poduromorpha > Hypogastruridae > Ceratophysella > Ceratophysella denticulata. The sequence goes on along the minus strand of JAQFYT010002068.1, from coordinate 860 downwards.
AAGCTCCATATAGAATTTATGCTTAAAGAAATGAAAGTAGTCCAATTTGCACTCCATATTGGAGTTGTATGGTACGGTAAACGGTACAGCACGGTCAAGGAAGGACCAGTCATCGACCCCGAATCATAATTACGCAAAACATAACATATGCATGTGACAAACCAGTCACAAGATAGGTACGAGTAAAGAGGTAACAGTCACATAGCATTCTTAATATTGCACGTTGGTATTTTCAATGTCGTCAGTATTATGTTATGACTCTATGAGCAATAATTCGGAATCATGCATCAGCAGGCATGAAATCTTGAATATAAAATGAATCGATAGTACGCAGGGGCATTTTGACCTAGATTTTAAATACTGAATTTATTCCCGGAACGCCAGTAGTAAATTATTGTCAGAAATTTATATGAGGATTGGAATAAAGTGGTTAAAAATTAGATGAAGTATTTGTGACTTTCGGATTACTCGACCTGGACGTCAACACTATCTAGACACTATTGACAGGTTGTGTCTTGTGTCCCTAAGCTAACATTAAAAACTTGGCACCAATCCCAATTAAATTTTAACTACCTTAAGTTATGTAAGACCGGAACTGGACCAAATCTGATCCATCGGCGAACTCTCATGGTATTAAAATAATGTAACCTACATATGCTATACATGTATTTTACGATCGTTAACATACATTTTTAGATACATAGTTACCTCCCATGCTTTTCCCGGAAATGGAAATACAGAAAATGAAACAAAAAATTGTATCATATTTAACAATTAATTTTCATTTCCAAAATACAATGTCCCGCTGTCGAGAATCCCCTAATGACACTTCTCTCCAGGACCCCATTACCAGGGAACTC
>JAQFYT010002067.1:0-13989 GCA_034694925.1 Ceratophysella denticulata | reverse complement strand
TCATTTAATTCTTCAACTAACTACTGGGACCTCCTCGAGTTCTTACTCCTCTCCGGGGAGCATCATTAAAGCTCTCATGGTAGCAGAGCGTGGTTCACTATTGTTCCTGGGCCTCCCTACTGTTCCTACTTTCGGGTGAAAGTGCGGAATCGACTGTGGAACCCAGGACAATACGATCCATCAAATGGAGAGCAGAAAGGGCCTTGGAGGCCTTACGAGAGAAGGAAGTCCAACCAACCTCCCTAACACTACACGGATGACTCAATAAGGTCTGAGTCATCAGGAATGTCGTCACCACAGAGCCAACCTGTGCGGAAGGCTACGGTTGAGACATCCCTATTGAAGGAACGCAGAGACACACCCGAACAGATGAGACTTCGAGCTATGGACAACTCCAGAGGCCCACAGAAAGGAACTCAGGGTGGACTGAATAGTGACGAGAAGAAGACTGCAACGACGAGTATCTTAAAAGAGAACTCAGGGAACAGTGGAAGGGATACCGCCAGGTTGCTGGGGCCATCCAGAACTTCCCGTTCGAACACGAGCAACAGTTGGGACCGCACGGACCAGGGTATATGTACCCGGTTGCCGAGCAACTCCATGAGCTCAACTAACCGCAGTCCAATTCGAGGTCCCGCCAGTCCAGCACAAGACGATTTACAGAAGCCTAACGGAAGGACCTTAGCTCGGAGCCTCCAAAGTTCAGAATTAGCCCGAGACGAATCCGTGCGTGTACAGAAAGGGAACTCAACAGGATTGAAGAAAGCCCCAGCCTCGACCCATGGAAGGAATTCGAGACGGAGATCTGAAAGGATGGGACAAAGCAAAACCGAGAAACCTGAAGGGTACCATCATCCGGTACAGGTAGAGCCATTCGTGAAGGAAAGACGGAACAGCAGAAGTTCAAAACCGGGGAGGTCATCACGACACAAAAGCCCCATACAGCCTGAGGGAGCCCAGGCCGTGAGTCTTACAAAGGAGACCTTACCCGAGGACCAGGGTAACTCGAGACGAACCAAATCCAACAGCAACAGTGGTGAGAGTGTGAACCAGAGCAACAAGTACAGTGGGACTGTCAAGAGCTTGGTGTCAACCAAAGCCATGAGTGAGAAGAGAAGGTTAACTCGGAGTGCTGCTGGACTTACTAAGGATCTGCCCGAGAACTCTCACGGAGAGATGACCACCAGGATGAGTGAGACATCCGAGACGGCCAGACCATCCCGGAAGGAAGGAAGTTCGGACCAGAAGGAAGGCCGAGTCTCACCCGGACAGAAGAGACGCCAAGTCGAGGAGTACATCATGAGCCAACTAGGAGAAGCTCAACCCGGGGAAAGCAGTGACTCGATGAAGATTGTTGCCAGGGATTTCCACGGTAGGAACACTGACCGGAGAACGTCATCACGACTAACGGGATCAGTGGACACCGTGAGAAGAGAGATCTGTGGAGGGAGCAAGGACTGGGGACGACCAGTTGCCAAATCCACGGGATCACTGGGAGACAACATTGGGGAGAGCACGGATGACCATGTTAGGAACCTGGTACCGGCCAAGCCCATGAGGATCTCAGTACACGCACACAGTCCAATTCGAAGTCCTGCCAGCCCGGCACGAGCCATCTCTGAGAAGGAAGATGGGAGAAAGTCGACGAGGAATCACCATCGTCAGCATAGTTCTGTGAGCTCAGAGATCGATGTAGGGAGTAAAGACGGGAGACTGCCGCGTACCAAAACCATCAGATCGGTAGCCGACAATAGTGGGAAATGCGTGGGCCAAGTTGAGAACCTGGCGCCAGCTTACCCCATGAGTCTCTACCACAGTGAGGAGCTCTAGAAACGAGACTCAACCAGGAGTCGCCGAGCATCGGGTCGAGATGAAGTTTTCCAGAAGGAAGGAAGACATAGAGGGCGGAGATCCCAATACAGGGCGGAGCCTCACGAGACAGATCGTACTCTGCCACCGAAGACATCAAGTTCTTTCAGCGCCAAATGAAAGATGACCTCAACGATGACGATATCAGCCGCATGGACATACATACAAAACACTTGGAAGATACGAAGATTAGTCGCCAGGTCAATGCTTTTAGCAAACGGCCTGGGCGTGTCGGAGATGAAGTCTGAAGTCTGTTGCAACATTGGAAGGCCATTGTTAACACGGAGATCTTGGAAGACCCAAGACCCAGTCGTCGTCACCTCAACAAACCGAAAGAAAATCACAGACCCGTGTTTTTGAACGATTGGGACCACTCAATCCAACTATCTTCCAACGCTTGGGACCAATTGACCATCAGCAGTTGCACCCGATCAAAAATGTCTCGAAATAGGACATTGGGGCAACGAGTGCCCATACGGTATAGGCAAAACTACTACATCTCAGAAGTGCTTCGATTGTGGACAGCCGGATCTCGTCAGTAAACACTGCAAAGCTCTGTCTATGGGCAAAACCCAATAGGTTCAACTAACTCGCGCTGAACCTGAAATACAGTGGTCATGCAAGTCCCCCTCCGATTATTAACCCGTTTCTTATTCTGTAAACGAGTCCCTGACTAGTGCGACCGAACCCCTGCCGAGAAAAGAGACGACCAAGAAATCCAAGTTTCCTGGATTTACCATGAGCACATGGTCAGCAGAAGTGGAAACTGATAAGGAATCGAATAGTTCACCCCAATCAGACGTAACTCTGGAACTACCAAGACCTTGCCTCTCGGTTTACGAGAAGCGCACGGCTGCCAGACGATTGCTGGTGACCACCGAGGTCAACCCCAAGCAGTCGTTGAACAGCATGAAGGAAGTGAAAGCTCCACCACAGATAAAGCCAGTGGATCTGGATCAACGCTCCATAGTGTCAAGCCTGGTTATTCAGCCGCGAACCGCTGACTGTAACCGCGTCTCTGGAGTGAAAAACGTCTCTCCACAATTACCTAATCTACCCGAATCAGCGACCAAGATGAGGATCCCCAAGAAAAATTAAAGTGAGAAAAATCTTCCCTCTAGGACGACCAAACTACCTGCATCATCCAAGCAGACCGTATCTGCTGTCGACGGAGCCTCTGACGCCCAATTTATCAGAAAAAGAACGAAAACCCGGGTGCTCTCAAGTGCTAGCTCAAACAGATCAATCCCAAAATTGACGCAACTGTGCCTCAGCGTAATCCGGAAGAACCTTACGGTTCTACACCACGTATCGAAAACTCAGATCCAAGTATTGATGCACATCCTAACCCAGGTATCAACTCGAAGAGCAACATACCATACAGGAAATTCAAATAATCGATCAAATATTCATGTTACTATTCCACGAATTCCAATTTACCAACATTTTTCCAGTACTCCATATTCTATCTTCCTATTTATATTCCAAGAATTTATTACTCATGTCTGAGTACTAAATTCTGATATTATATTTCCCACTATTGAATTGAAATATACATTATTCATATCCCGCTGAAATGGTTGACTGCCACTTGCGATTAATATACTTCTGGTAGCTCACAATAATTTCGCCTGCGAAAACGACTTTTGATAGCATAGCATGTCCTGCAAATTTCTAAACTTCACAAGTACCAATCAAAATCGTACTTAATATGTTTATGGCTATCTGGTGTATGTTGAAGCTCTCACTCACGTTCCGAATGACCCCTCGTATGACCTCGCGTCTTAAGACCTGAGCTACTATAATGTATATGTTTGTTTGACCATCTACTTCTCCTAAACGAAACCACGTACAGAGATAAATGATATATCAAAATTTAGTTAACTTATTATAGTTTTTCCCACTGCCAGTTTAGTTTGACCTTTAAAACCTCAAATGTTGACCCCAAGTCAAGGTTAGGTCGAGATTTCAAATTTATGTATTTTTCTGTAAAATGATGTTCTTTACGTGGATCCTGCTCTGGGATAGAAATGGCACCTGCGGGTGACCCTTAGTTTGAACCCTAGTAGAAATCAAAGGGTTATAAACTGACCCCGTGTTTTTATTTGGTATTTGGTTACCTATGGGGGTAGGGTAAATTGAAAGCTCCAAGGCTCAAGCACCAAAAGCAAACTGAACGAAAACCGCTTCGGTTCCTATATTCGAAAATCTCTGTACCAGGTACATGATACCTGCAATGCCGCCGCAGGCGGTTGGGTACGCTTTTCACAGATTGCGCTTCGAGATAGGGTCACAAATACCAATAGACCACTTCCATATTTAGGATGGCACCCCAAATCGGCATGGAAAATTCAAAAAACACAGGAGAGCATGGGCACTAATCGTGCTGAGAAAGCTCCCGCGTGAATAATAGGTTATAAGATTAAACTAGTATATGTAGCGTGTAGCCAGTACGATTACCTGCAAAACCAGCTATCAAGGGGTACCGGGAGCCGTTCCTGGACTGCGGGAGCTAGTTTCTCCCGGAGTGCCTCAGTTTTGGCGGTGGATTATGAGGGGAGTTGCAAGACCAAGACCCGACAGAAAAAAATCTCATGCAATCCGTAAACTTTTAAGTATACGACAGGCCAGCATATATGTTTTACAGACAAAACTTGTGAGAGCTTAGAATTATTATATTATATAGGGATAATTAATATTATATAGGGATATTAGGGATAATTGTTTTGTGAAAACCTACATCTGTACAAATACTACTACTACAACTAATTATCCTTACAGATTTAGGTTTTTACAAATTAGTTCTCCCTACACATTTAAGGTATTACAAATTATTTATCACTACAGATGTAGGTTATAACAAATTAAGTATCACTACAGATGTAGGTTTGAACAAAATTAGTATCACTACAGATGTAGGTTTTTACAAATTGATATAGATTATTACGTGTTAGAATAATACTTCGTATTGAAATAAATTACCATTCCATATTTTATTGAGTATATACCGACCAAATACAATACATATAAATAATTCGTATGCCTATGTACAATTTAGGTTTAGTACTTAGATAACTTAATAATTCTAAGCTCTCACAAGTTGTGTGTGTAAAACATACATGCTGGCCTGTCGTATGCTTGAAAGTTTACAGATTGCGTGAGATTTTTTTCTGTCGGGTCTTGGTCTTGCAACTCCCCTCATAACCCACCGCCAAAACTGAGGCGGTCCGGGAGAAACTCGCTCCCGCAGTCCAGGAACGACTCCCGGTACCCGTTGATAGCTGGTTTTGCAGGTAATCGTACTGGCTACACGCTACATATACTATTTTAATCTTATAACCTACTATTCACGCGGGAGCTTTCTCAGCACGATTAGTGCCCATGCTCTCCTGTGTTAAATTTTGAATTTTCCATGCCGATTTGGGGTGCCATCCTAAATATGAAAGTGGTCTATTGACAATGTATGTACAACTTAACCTAGATTGTAGATGCTAGACTTATTAGACAATATTTACATTCAATATTAGTAATCTAAATACAATAATGTTCATGTGGCATAGTTGATAGTCGCATCAGAATTAACCGGTCACCGGTCGGTTGGAGTACAGCTAGTGTCCTGTTGACAGTTGAGTAAAACATAAAACGTCCCACCAAGCGTCCCACACGAAGGGTCCCATATGTGAAAACTTAGTAGGTACGTATGATGTATGATTCATTGTATTTGTTGGTAGGTTTTCCTAAACGGCTGCCAGAGGATTTTTCTAAATTTGACTTATGTCCTGTTTATTCAAGTGCAGTGCCGCAATTGTGATTCCTAGCACCTATGACCTAACCGCAGTCCTAGTCCGATTTTTCCTTAGAGTATAGACACTAGGCACTTAGCGTGCCTAGCGTGCCTAGTGTGTATACTCTAAGGATTTTTCTGGGAATTAGCTTTTATGAAGTTTATTCTCTTGCTCTTCGGACGCTTGAATAAGCAGGACCTAACCTAACTCGAATTTAGAAAAATCCTCTGCAGCCGTTTAGGAAAACCTAACCTAACAAATACAATCAATCATACATACAGGAACCGCAATTGCGGCACCTACAGAAACCGCAAACACTTGGATGCTTGCTTGGTGAGACGTTTTACTTCAATAGAAAATTTCTCAACAGGCCACTACCTGTGTTCCAACCGAATTAACCTTCCGACATCCGATTGAGTTTGACGCATCTAAATACAGTCAACACTTTGATCCGGATTCTTGGGCGTTTAAGTTGTCCCTATTGTTTGTCATGTGTAGGTATTTTGTAGTTCAAAGTTCTAACAGATGACATACAACAGATCGTACGTGTGCCATATTTGAAATTTATTTTATGAAACATTTATATACTGTTTTATTATAATCATATAAAGGATGATGATATGGACGACGATGAGTTGAATGATAAAGGAGCTGCATCTTCATCCACGAAGCCAATGACTCAGGTAACCTTAGACCTTAGCCGTTTTGTTTTATACGTACAAATATACACATACTTTTGTTATTACTTCATTCCTGGTGCTTGGACGCATATTTCCAAACCCTACATTGCAGGTGCAACTATGGTGTGTATTCTTATGGGAGTCACTTGTCGCATTTTAGGTTAGGTTAAGCTGCCGCAGGGTTAGGTTGGGGAATGTGACAAGTTGACTCCCGTAAGAATACACGGCGTAGTTGCAGCTGCAATGTAGGGTATGGAAATATGCTGCCTCGACAGGGATGTGAAAAGTAACATTTTTGCTATCGTGATCGTGATACTTATCGACAATATTAACGGTATGTCTTAGGCGGAAAAAAGAGCGCATCACAATGCGTTGGAAAGGAAACGACGAGATCACATCAAGGATAGCTTTACAAGCTTACGAGATTCCGTGCCGTCACTCCATGGAGAGAAGGTATTACAACATTGTAATTGTGTTATCCGTATCTGAAGAAAGTATCTTAGATAAGGTACTTACTGATCAGCTAACAAGGTTGTTATCCAGACACGACATCGAGTTTCCGTGTGATCCCAGTCGTAGCCCTCCTGGCATGTCACATGTTTGCAATGCAGCTAATGTTTGCCAATAGTTTAATTTACGGGTGCATCAATATCAATGCTAATTAAGTAGTCCAATTTAGAAAGCTTAGTAGTCGCATCAGCTCGATGCGTAATCCATGACTGCAAATTCCAAGACATTCACAATTTTTACCTCGGTGTTTGCTTCTCTTTTTTTCTTGAATATTCAAGCAGTCGAGCAGAGCTCAAATTCTGAAGAAGGCTGCAGAATACATTCAATTTATGAGACGAAAAAACTCGGCACATCAGCATGACATCGAAGATCTCAAGCGTCAAAATAATATCCTTGAGAACCAGAGTAAGTCCAGTAAGTTCTAGGTTAGGCTTGATTACTTTATTTTGCCATGCTAAATTCTGCCATTCTACTGATCACTGATCACCACAATACTGCCAAGTTATCGCTACAGCTTTAAACCGTTTTTAATGTAAAGATTTACTTGGTACGCGAAAAAATTAATTTATTATTGCAGTTCGAGCAATTGAAAGAGCACGACTTTCAGGGAATTTGAGAACCGCCACAGTTTCCATGAGCTCGGATTCAGGTGAATTGAAGGGAGACGATGAAGATGAAGACGAACACCTGTCAGAATCTCTTCCAAGAGCTTCTGGTATTTCCTCCATTCCTGTCTCTAGTGGAACGAAGAAAATTAAAATATTGGCAGCTGGAGCACAGCCAAAGTGATGACAACTCAGCTTCAGTTCAGAATGAACAGTGAACTGGATTAACAGGTCAACGATTAATAAAATCCTTCGTTTTCATACTGATTAATTATTATGCGGTATCACACGAATAATTAATAGATCACAACTACGCTTAAAACTTACTTCAGGATTGTTTCTATAGTTGTACTTTAGTTATACAACTACTACGTATGTTATCATAATACTTATACTCTGTTCGCAAGAAAATAAAATTCTATCCCTATCCTTTTAAGAAACTAGTAAGAAAATTAAATTAATTTTATTGCAGTCTGTAATTCACACTGCAATAAAAGCTATGTATCATAAATGTAATCCGCGTATCTTGGTGTGTGTATAAACGTCTAATGATATGATCGACCAGCTAACTAGGTTCTGCTTAGTACCGTACGGTGGTGGTGGTGTCGAACTTGCAGTGTGGAGAAAACTTGCTTCTTAGCACCCGAGCTGGCCAAAATCATAATTTCGCATATGAATAACCCAAAATATCGGAAATCATAATACTATTTTCAGTCTCAGTGTTCGGTTAATCATGCCGTATGCTGTCTACTAGTCTCATCAAATAAGTGTGAGCGCCTTCTGTTGAATGGAGAGCATGTTTACCCTTAAATATGTACTATCAAAATATGACATGCTTCTAGCGCCTCCGCTTAGAATATTGACCTTAAATACATTCTTAGTTACACCCCAGGGTGTCAGGGAGGGGTTTGTGGGTAGTTGGCTGTATAATGCAATAAGAATTATATCAATTCATTGAAAGCCTTAGAGAAATGGCAACGAAATTACTTGAGTGGGATCGGGCAGCATATTTCCATTCCCTACATTGCAGGTGCAACTACGGCGTGGTAGTCAACTTGTCACATTCCCTAACCTAACCCTGCGGGAGCTTAACATAACCTAAAATGCGACAAGTGACTCCCATAAGAATACACACCGTAGTTGCACCTGCAATGTAGGGTTTGTAAATATGCGATCGGGCAAGGCCAGTACATTACGTTGCTACCTGCAGCCGAGCCCTTCGCTGATTGAAGCTCCCTGGCAGTTCATCGTATCGGTTCATTCATAATTCATAGTATATAGTATTATTTGGAGGAATATATCATGTTCTGCAGTCAGTTTGGAGGGCTTCAACTTCAACTTTATGTAGAAGCAAGTACCTACTTAACATAGGAATGGCCAACAGTTTACAAATGTAAACTTTTCATCTTCAAAATTTCACACCAAGCACACCCTACAATGAATAAATTCAGGATTTTTACGTAATCCTCGACAAAGTAGTTCTTATCATATCTGGTGGATAGATGGGGCTTCATGCAGTAGTTGTAGAAATATAAATAAGTTTGAGAAACGTCAAAAAATCGAGAAAAACTGAGGATTCTAACGGGAATGTCCAACAGTTTACAAAAGTAAACCCATGCGCCCACATACCGTGTTGCCAGTTTTCAATGCATTTCATATCCCTGACTACACACCATACCTAGTACCTAACATAAACACAAGACGACAACACGGGGTTTACAATTGTAAACTGTTGGCCATCCAAGTACCAAAATGGTACTAAATCGGCCAGTTTACAAATTTAAACTGTTGGACTTCCACGGAAATATTTTAGTTGGCCATTCCTAGGTTAAGGTAGCGTACCGTATTGCCACCAGTAGACCTAGCTAAGATCTGTGTAACCTAAACAACGAAAAGTAATCCCTAACCTAAGATAAACCCAAGAAATGAGAAATGGCATATTATTGCACGACAGGCTGTGGCTTTATTTTTGTACAGATACAGAGTATTGAAAAACAAGTATTTCTGTATTTGTGCTCTTAGCTTAGCTTAAATTCTTCAAGATTTTCCACTCCAAAAACTCAATAATTTGTTGAAAGAACATAGTACACTAGTATTCCAGCAATACTATAACCTATTAATCCACAAAAACATCTTTAGAACCATTTAAGCATAGTTGCAACAGTAGATTAAGTGATCACTCGATCGCATCGTTGTCACAGCTCACAGCTTAGCTCAAGAGATCATTTCTTTTTTAATTGTAATATCGTTGATTTGTACCACGCCCACGCCCAATCCCTATAAATTAAAGTTGAATGTTGTATAAGCTTAAGTTTAAATGCATATTTTCCCTCGTATAATTCTCGCTGAACTTCAGTGTAAGGACGAACCCTTTGTTCCTTGTGAAGAGCTGGCTCCGGGAAAGTCATCATCATAAGAGCTCTGTCCAGGAACAGAGCCCGAACCTCGTCCTGCTGGCACTGCTACCTTGGGTTTTCCCCTTCCCCATCCGAAGTTTGGCACAGCTTGCTGCTGAGAACCTGAACTACCCAGAGTTGGGAAATCGGTGTCATCACTAATCCGAATATTTGCTACGGGATCCTCCGGAACCGGTAGTCCAAATGGAATTCTTCCAGGCTCCTTAGCATAGACAATACATAATAAATATTATACATTTAAATAATAATTAATTATTGAAACTGGAAAATATGCAAACAAGCGAAATCAAAAATAGGAAGTTACTGCCGAAAAAGTGTTTCCGAAGAAGTGCGGGAAGACAGGATAAAGGGCTAGGCTAATTTAGTCAAAGTTAAGGCTAGGGAACTCTATTACATAACAAAAGCTAAGCTATAAGAAGGCATTTTTAATATACGGCATTGTCCGAGTTAGACGTGGAGATTTTCATGTATTTAGCTGTATTAGAGGCGCCCCATCCAAAAGAACTCTCTTCTTCAGCCTGTCGCGTATTACCACCTGAAGATTGACTTACAACTGGCGGAAATGTGTCCCCATATGAGGGTGATACTTCATCTTTAACTGTGGGATCACTGTTTCGAGATGAGCTGCCCCACAATCCAGCCAATGGTCCAGATACCTATGTAGATGGAAATAGGAGTTCAAGCCAAGCCGAATCATGTAACAGGCATGTACCACGGCCATGTTGGCCATTAGTCGTGCATGAAGCCGAATGTAATACCACGGCCAGCGGGCCAACTAGTATACACACACAGTGTCCTGTAATACACATGTAATGTACGTATTTCCCAGGGTATTTCCACAATAGTTCATAGGGAAATACTACAAACTTATAACATAGTACATGGTACATATTTCGTAGTGAGTTCATTTCATACCTCCACTTTTGGCTTAGCTTCGGGTTGCTCCTCGACACGTGCTGGACCGGAAGTATAGGGTGGCGGACGCCCACGTTGCCCGAAACGCTCTATATCGTGGCCCTCTTTCGTAGTAATACCCATATGCGGGACAATTTCTTTTATGATCAGATAAATTCTCCTTAGTACCATGTTTCGGCAGCAAATGTTCATCTTACTGGACTCTTCGTCCTGTTCAAAATAAAAGTGTTTCAGTTAAGCCACCGAGTGAATATCAATTCATCATTAAATCCTTGGGAATGAGTAAAAACGAATTTCTTATTCATTGAGTGGTAAAAATTAACACTTTCCAAGTGATCTGTAATGGTAAAACTGCAATTTCTTTTTCGGAACTATTTCGGCAGTAATTTGGCTTTAAATCGCGTGAATTTTTGAAAACATTGTTACAAATACTACTAAAATACCTACTTCTGATTGTACTCACAACAGCTTACAGGTTAGAAGCTTAATGACTCAAAAGTTTTGAGTCAAAACTGATCCAAATATTGCCTCGAAATAAACTCACAAATTACTAACTGTAATGATTTACAAGCAACACTTACTTGAATATGAAACGAGCAAGTTATCTCCTCCCTGTAATCGAAGCATCCTTCATTTAATATACGTCCAGCGGCATCTTCCAAATGGTTGAACGCTGCGATTATTTGATTATAGCTTTGATCACGGGCTTTCGCAACCCTGGCAAGTCTCAGCAACAGCTCAGTAAGCTTGCATATTCTAATATTATCAAAGAACTTCTCATTTTCATGCCGTTCGTCTTCGTCCACGCCTAAAAATATCGACACGTTGTTAGGGACGTAATCGCGCACAAAATGTGGAGGTGGGACTGAAACTTTTACTGATAGCACGATATGCAAGATATTATTTCGCGCCAGTAAGTGGGACATAATTAATTCTCATACCGTCAGTCCAAGCATTCGCCACCAACCAATCCAGTGATCCTTGTACTGCCTTCAAATCCTCTGGCATCACAAAAACTGCATAGATTCCTTTGTAGGGCTGGACATACTATCAGAATGCAGATATGTAGAGATAAATAAATTAACAAACATAAACAACAATTGTTTGGTTCTTTGCCATAGGCCACAGGACTCGCGCAGAATACACTTACCGTTTCAATGAATTTTCTAACATTTCTTAAAACTCTCTTATAATCGCTATGTTCTGGTCTGAACTTCGGTGACCCAGGCGTAGGCAGAGCCGTTTCGTTCTGCATATCCTTCACCATGCTGGCATATCCTGTTGGAGTAGTAACTGAAATATTCCCAATCATTTTGTGTTATGTGTTACTTAGTTGCATTTTGCATTTACCGAGCATTGAACTTTCATAGAGTAGGAGTATCCTTATCCTTAATCCTTATACCTACCAGTGTCGATCAACGTCCAATAATTCTTCTTCATCCCGTCCTGAAGATTAAAGGAGGCGATTGCAAGTTCAACGGGGAAATATGTGACCTCTCGGTTGGGACGCTGGACCTCGCAAATATTAATTGTTCTCATAATCACAAAATGTCTTGCATCTAATTCTTCAGTGTCTGCTGTAATACAATCTATCATTTCCTCCAAAGCTCTCTCTTCCGCCTGGTGCCGGGCTTCGTTCTCCATTACCTGAGCATAGCTGTTGAACATAAACTGAAATTAGTACTTGCCAGTACCAGTACTGTATGTAGTAGCATAAAGCACCAGCGAAGTGCGCGTGTGCCCACACCACAATATCACAAAGGCATGTCAAATCCACCCCGGCTTGCTTGCGCAATTATTTTCGGACGAACATTTGTACCTCGTCACATTTTAACAAATTATTTATGATAAAGTTAGGATTTCTAATATTTATTGTATCAAGGAGTATTTACGAAGTGGTGTCACTTTCGGCGGCGATAATCACCGCAGACAAACTTAGTTCAAATGCCACCGTATCTATTATTCATACCATCCCGTGAAAGCCGGGTTAATATGCATTGAATCTCTATACTGTGTAATTATACAACAATTAAAACCCAAATGCAATGCAAAATGCATAATAGAAAAATACATCACATGATGATTTGGATTTCCAGAAATATATATTATATGTTATGAGATTCTGGATAGTGGCAGTGGCGTGGTGAAAAAAAAACAACCTTTCTCCAGTTACGGTAAACTTGTTATGCAAATTAGTTTTGTCGGCTTCCTTGGCTTCCTTAGCCAGTCCCTCATATCTGGCTTTCTCGCTGGGACTGATAACCTGAAAGATAAGTCAATGAACAAAGAAGACGATTGAATTTAACTTTAACTAACACACACATTATCCATTTAATATATATAATTAATAGCCTACATGTATGTAAGATGTTTCATATAAATGTACCTTCCATTCCTGATAGACTTGGTCAGCAACATCTTTCATTCCTCGCGGAAAACGGTACCCTTGGCTTTCCAATTCTCGCCGTCGCTCAACCATAAAGAAGTAGTACGCATTACGAGGTGGTTTCTTCTGTTTCGGCATTTTTATATTCAGATTCAGATTGAATTCCTCGAATCTCTTGCTTCCCTCGTCTCCAGTGAAGGACGAATTTGATTGTGATCTGATTCATAGTGAATATAAAATTATACAACCGTTTTTTGCGTTTGCTTAACATTCTTTTACTCAAATTAGATCTTATAAAAGATATAAGCTTTCAGTGAAAGCTTTGAATAAATTCAGCCTAACAATCAAAAAGTTATGTTTTTCTATTTTCTACAACTTCCATAATCTACGTTTTACGTATTTTATTTGTGGTTGATGGGGTTGTTGACCGTAAAAAACGGGTTTTGGTATTCTGCGCCACCAACAACGTTGCAACATTAAATTACTGAGGTCATGTTTTTCTAACCGTTGACCGTCCGCAAATTATTTTTGCTAATTCGGGTTAGGTTATAGGGTCTGTCTCTTGATATATTGTACTTCGTATTCGTATGTCATATGTTGTATGTAGTGCGCAATTCTAGGATACAATTTTCTAAGCTAACTTTGCGCTGCACCAGTGATGTATGTTATTATGCGAAACGTAAAACGTACGAGATCCCGAGATCGAAAACTATTTACACACTAATACTGTAATAAATTATAAACGAGATCAGTGTCGGAGCCACTATGACTGGCCTCACTAAATTTAACATTGAAAAAAGTATACTACAAATAAGCTACAAA
>JAQFYT010002066.1:0-13991 GCA_034694925.1 Ceratophysella denticulata | reverse complement strand
ACCCTGAGTTTTAGACACCATGGATCGCATTTGCGTTAATATATTATTATGGTCAATGCCGACGTGTAAAAATGGCCTAAACCCGTACCCAAAATACCTCGAATTCTATTTGAAATACAATGGGTTCTATGATATTTCCTTGATTGAGCATTGAGCACCTTCAGAGCCAAGACTGACTTGACTTTTGAGAAATGTCTGAAGAGTGACAATTGTATGGAAAAGAGAGACGCACCTCAAAAGGGAATATTTTAATAAACGCGTCCTAATTTCAAGCTACAGAGTGCATTAGTGTCAAGTGCAGCTATTGTACTGTACTAGAGTGCTATTACACTTCCAATGTCGCCATATCAATTCTCACAGGGTTTCTTCTGATATACCTGTCCAAGCCCAAGTTCCCGGTAGGTCCAGTCCAGCCAAGAACCCAGTACGATACACCAACGCAATATACCAAACGCCAAGTTATAAAAACAACCGTGGTGTCCAACAAACCCTCCAGCAAATTGAATCGGATCTCCCTTGAGAGAGAGTGAAAAAGAGTATTGTGAGAAAAAGAATGGGCGACCTAACGATTTATGACACTTGACTAATCCATGAACAATTGAGCCTCATCATGAGGCCCATGAAGAAAACTCTCCATTATTCCAATGAGCACTCTCAGATATCCCTTTGCCTTCAAGAGGAACTCATTGACCAACAGAGACCTTTATTGACTTCGGGACTTGGGTGCACATAAGCGATCCATGGGCTCTGGATCTCATATTTCCTGTAAGCAATAATTCGAACTAAACACCCCATAGATCGCATAAGGAACCGGTCAACCACCTCGAGACCAAGCGAGAAAAAAATCCGTCAAGGGCCCTGCATGCTGGATTTACCATTTACCCTTACGGAATCTAATAGTACAGAGATACAATTTGAAATTACACACTAATTCCAATCTATGTTGGGGCCCAACACCCACAAACACTTAATCCTCTGGAGTTCATTAAATAAACTACCAGGCGAGACAGGGGCTTTTACTTTCCTACAGCTCAGAACCCGAGAATGGGTCATTTCGAAAACCCAGAACAATTCATCTTCCAATCATTATTACTGCAATTATTACCCGGGAATGAGCACGGGGTTTGCGTTTGGATGGCTTAACCTACCCTATATCGTAACCTAACCTACATTTAGGGACTGGCTGACAAGCAACAACAACAACGGCCCGATTCGTGGTCAATTACGCACTGGTCAATTCCACTGCCTAATAATAAATGTCACGTGTGTCACCAAAAGTGATGCGTAAATTGTATACCTATATACGAATAATGCTTAAAATACAGGTTAAAGTTATTCAAGTTTAGTATCTCAGATTCGTTATATTTTCCGACTGACCATAAAACGCCGAAACTATCGCAGTCACACCACGAAGAATCGTCCAGCCCTTGTTTACTCGCGCAATCAGCATTTACTAGTTAACACAGCCGGTCGCCGATCAGATCCCAATGATTACTATCTGGTATACAAGACACTACTGGCTTAGCCTTAATCCTAATCCTTCAACAATGCAGTAAGGCTTAAGTGCAAGTCCTCGTGCAACTTATTGCATGTAATCTACTAGCTTGGCTTTGTAGATCAGGATTTCTTGTCATTCAGCCGAACACGAAAGCTTCAAAAATTCACTTTCAATTACATTTTATTTCGCCTCATAAAAGTGTGATTAGGTAGGAGGAGGGTGTGTGGCTTAGCGTGTGCACGGTGCTCTACTCCACCTTGTGCAATCTGTCATGCTTTCAATTTCAATTGAGCACAATTTATACGAACGGAATTACTACAATCCTGTCGATTGATTGAGCCACACTCCACTGCCCCATTCACTTGATTTGAGCGAGGGAAGACTCGTATAACTAAAAGTTCAATTGATAATGAGCCATGACTATTCTCGAGAATTGATGGGATTGTCAGTTCAATTCTTACCTACGATTTGAATTTAAATTCACCGTTGCGTTCTCTTTGCCTTGATTTAAAGGATTACTTGAAATTGCATCAGGTTTAGGGAGTAAATGTTCATTAATTCCAAATTCGATTCCCCCTTCACCTACCTCAGTGGAGGAGGTTTGTGTGACTTCATAGCCTTATAGTTTATTCCTAACCAACTCTGTATGTTATTTTATGAGAGCAGTAAATCTAATTTTTATGGATAATTCCTCTGTGTAAATTGAGCCCAGTACACAACACACCCCAATTACTCCACGTAATTGACTCCTAACTAATGCTATTTACATACGAGTCACTCTGCACGCTATGGCAGTGGATAGGCATTGTAGGTATATGGTCTTTATATGGCTCAACATAGACATGTTCTATGGTTTTTGGCATGGTTAGTAATTCCGTAAGTATTAAGACATCTTTGAATCGAGTTCAAAGAAAAGTAATTTCCTCGACTAGTACTACTAGGTATACTCTTCTGGAACCAGTAAGTCCTTGTGTTTTGCCCTCCTACTCCAAAAAAAGTTGTGAAACACTCAATACGAAACCCAGGCAAGAACAAAGTTGTAAGTAAATAGTTCCAGCAGGAGGTAGGACGAGAGCTAAGGTCCCGGAACTGAAGGAACAAGAAAACTTTTCGTCTTATGCTCCGCGACAAGCATCAATTGGAAGGAGTAATCCAAATAATTATCGGTCGTGGTTACCATACTACATCCAGAACTAGAGCTAAGTAAGCTACAAAGTTTGGGCCCACAGCAGGGTTTGAAAGTGAGAAACAAAACTGTCAGTCCCAGGTTTACCGACGTTTCGCCTTAGCTCGATTAGACAGGTCGATAGCGGTTGTACACGGGATGGATGGACGCGACGCTACTGTAGGCGGTAAGGCATGGCATGCCAGGGCCATGGTCATGTACGCACGGTTTCTTCTAAAAGCTGACTGATCGGTGACTGTGTATGAATTGAATACGGCTAAAGGTTATACTAAGTCAGCATATAAGGAACCTAACCTAACATTCCCGAATCATTCGTTTTGATGCCATGGGCCATCAGCACAAGCATCCGCTTTATACTACAACTTAAGGTGCAATACGAAAGAGCATAGCCGAACTGACCAAGTCACTGCGGGACAGATCCAGGGCCTAACGACCGGATACACTATTGATAGTTGATTGTAGACTGAGAGAGGACATTGAGTAGCACAGCAGGATTGTCGAGGCTGAATGAGAAGAAAAAAAGGAGGTTGGTTGGAATCAAAGGGAATGAAAAAGTAAATTAGAAATCGGAAGCCAAGGAGGAAATAGGCTTCTTTGGGAAAAGGGAAACTCTAATCCAAAAAGAGAGAAGTAGAGACACACAGACAAAAAACAGGAGAAGGCTGAAACCAAAAACTAATAAGAGGCCTCCAAGGTAGGCGGAGGGTGAAAGCGCCCTTTCTCCCTCTCTCACCCACCTAACTACCGTTACTAAGGGGTGCGTGGCAAGTTGTGTACTGTAGCCAACAGGCAGGCAGAAAGTTCCTCGTCGTTCTCAATTCTGTAGCGTACTTTTTCACCTGTCCTAATGGAAGCACGTGCCTCAAGTCTTCACTGAATGATCCAAGCATGGAAGAAAGTTATAGGTTAAGAAATGCGGCCTTCCATAAGCAGATTACTTCCAGTTGCATTGTAGGGTTAGGAGGAATGAATTGTCGATGAACTTGTGATGCTTTTATGAAGAGTAGCCCTGTTCCAGGCAGGGACAGAGAAGTATAGAAAAAAAGAGAGATTTATGATGAATCCAACCTGATGTGATCCGATATCCTGAGCCCGGGTTTTGGGATAAGAGAGAAAGCTGTAATACGGAAATGTGGGAAGGAGACAGGGACTGATTAATAAGATCAAGCGACCGAGGAGCACTCCTAATAACAGACTCCCACTCTAAATGAGAGGCAAGGGGGGAAATAATTGACAGAACCAGACAAACCAGAACAGCTCCAACTATACTGACTATCTATACCCTCATATACCACTCCATGACTATCATACATATACCAGACACATGCATTTCCATGTGTACAGGGTAGGAGGGCCATACAGAAAAATGCCAAGGTGAAATTGACTTAAATTTGAAGTATGCGCAGTTAAATTTTACCTTAAAATTCAGACCGGTGACATAGTGCCAATGCCATCTTCGTTGTTTAGATTTCATATTCGGTGTCCACGAAATCTAGTTCGAGTTTAATTATAGCATATGCAAATGGATCGGAAGCCCAGGAAAACACTAGACTAACACTAACATAAATTAAGATAAAATCTCTTCCGTATGCAGAGTTGTAAATTGTGCCTATTAGCGGACTACAGTAGGAAATCTTTAGAAGTAAACAGAAAACAAGAGGCAGCAGGCATGATGCTGTGACAGGGTGGGCGGCTTATTATTACCCCAACTAGACTAGAACTAGACTTTGGACTTGCTCTATTCAAATTTCAAACTAATGTTTCTGGCTCTTAAATAATGTTGGTGCTTAATGAAAGTCTGACACAAGATCCGAAGTTATGCAGACAAGACTGGAGTAGTAGGTAGTACAAGAGAATCCTAATTTCTAGCTCTCCACGCCCTGCCCAACACAACTTTCTCTTTGTCTCGAGAGCTCCTGGCCGGCTTCAGCTTCAGATCTACTTAGGATTTGGGAACACAACGCACAGCCTTCGTCTAATGTTCCTATCCCTCCTCCCCCCTCACAAACCTCCTTTGAACTTTGATTTAATGAGCAGAAAGCACCGGGAAATCGTGCATAGTCAATTGGGTTTCGGATTTTTTGGCCATTGCTAAAGATACCTTACAAAACCTGCTTTATACCAAGCAAACAATAGGTTAATTACTGGTAAAATCAATGGTCAAAATTGATTTACCATGATTTACCAAACCACTGTATCTAGAAGCTAACATCACCACCTTTTGCGGACGTTTCAATTTGGTAATAGGCGTGAAGAGGGCGCTTAGAGCGTTTCGGGCACAAAAGCCGGAGAATCACGACGGACCGTAGAAACCCCAAACTTGTCCCTCTTTTCCATCATTAGGAAAAGCCTCAACTTCCCAATTTCCAGATTAGCCTTTCTTTGGGCCATACCAGAGACAGACAGATCTATTTCGAGTTGTGAAGAGGAGCGGTGAAGGAATTTGGAGTCAAGGAAGCCGCTCGGCTGGTAACTCTTCAATTGAAACATCTGTGAAATTCTTTTGGGAAACCCAGTTTGGAATTTATGAAGGAGTATGAGGAGCTTCAGAGTTGGAGTCGTCGTAAAAAAAGCCGGGGTTACATCGTTGATGGATACTCCCACAGGGGGAAATAAAACTGGATTTTGAGCAGGTACTTCAACTTCAACTCTCTATCTCAACTTGCTTATTGAAATGACTGCGGCTGAGTCGCTTATGCACAGGATGAGCAATATTAGGAGATGGATTCAATTCGGAATTCAGTACAACAAAGAATTTAGTATAGGAACCCGGGATCCCATACGTTTTCCTAACCCAATCCGAGCGGAATAACATAGTGAACGGAATTATTTTTAAAAAACGTATACGATCCCTAGACATCAGGCAATTTATAATATCCTTAGCAAAGTTTCTTTTTAAATAGTCCCCTGTCCGAGGAGATGATTCTATAAAAATTCATATCAGTTTGGCCTGATTGAAAAATGAACCTCATCACATGGAGCTTGTGTGGGACAGTAGGAGGTCTCATTCGACATTCAACCACTTTTTCAAAAGCTCCTTCAATCCAGTCACCAGTCACTGAGCACCAGATATTCTATTCATAATCTGAGTCCGTACCATACCCTCATGCTTCTTAATGTAGTGCTTTCTTTTTCTTAACAAAAAAATCCCTTAATTTAATCCAGAACTTGAGTATCAAACTCATAAAATTTGATGGTCGAATGTTCTATGCTATGGCTATACTATGGAAAATCCGGAAACCATCAAATTTCAAATTTCAAATAGGAACAATGTTGGTGCCGTAACATAGGCCAGGAAGAGGACTAGCATTAGCATTGGTCATTCTGTGCTGGCATTAAGTGAGGCGACGGAGTCTTCTCTCAACTCCTCATCATCATCATAATCATGAATTCACCGTTGACACATACTTCATCGTTTCTTCAGTTGGGACGAGAAGACACAGAAAAAAGCCCCTCTGAGTTTGCCATCCCACAGGCTCACAGCCAGGAACTTGTCATAATGGTCCTATTCATGAGGCTAATAATAATAAATAGGTTGGAGATCCCAGACAACACAAATCTTTCTCTTCTTATCTTAATCTCCCTCTACGCATCTTCACCGTCCGCAACATTCCGCACCACAGTAACTTTTCGTCAAAAACGACTCATCAAAGAAGCCTCACTGAGCATCAACCCATAAATTCCGCCTCTCTTCACTTCAGTTCCCTTCGCCCTGCTCCAAAACATCGTCAACCAGTGGAAAAACGGACATGAATTTTTCAAAACATCATTTCTGCAGTAGTCTCTCTCTCTCACTACATACTAACAGCATGGCCGAAATGAGCTCAGAGCCTCTACTCCACAAATACAATGGCTCTTGTAAATTCGCATTAAGGTCAAGCTAAAACTTGAATGCGGTATAGTGACTGTACCTGGATACTACGATACTTTAACTCAAGTGGCTATTTTAGCTCATGAAAATATTAAAGTTTTGCTATGTTTTGGATCTTCTGATCTTTTCTTACGTCGAGGGCAACGGAACTAAGAAATAACATAACACTATGGACTTTGGACAGGCAACACAACATTTAATCTAGGCCATGGTCCAAGTTCCAGGCGTTAACGGGTTAATGTCCACGCACAACAACGGAGATTTGTATTAAACTATGCCGCTTAATGATTAACCCGCCATGTACAAGATGTTGGTATTTTGCATAAACAATACCTTACATACTACGTACGCTCGGGTACTTCTGAAATTAAGGAATTAGAACCCTTTTTGTTAACAAATCTTGGTTATATTCGACATGGAGCCAATTGTTTTCTTTACTTGAGTGCCATTAATTAGTGAATGTTTAGGTATTTTGAATACACTAACATCTAGGAGAGCACTCAGAATATCTGTAGAGTACCACCTGAGTCCTGATCCTATTTCTTTATATAATTCCTTGTTTGTGGAAACGTCCAATTAGTTTCATTAGTGCCTCCTGTCTACAGTAAAAACAGACATATAAACAAACAGAGACAGAAAAACAGAGATGCTTATGTAGAAGTAGAGAGGGTAAGGGGATTTGATTTCGAAATAATAAAGTCACAAAAAAGACGGTCTCGTTTACGACTTCTCTTAGTCTTTTAACTGGAACGGAGGCAGGGTTTCGGGTCTTGTGCTTTGGGAACTCTGATTGTTATAGTTCCTGCCTCCTCTCCACGTTGTGTACAATAAAAGCGGAAGCGGTTCTATTTTTTATTATTGTAACTTTCTCCTCCTTCTCTCTCTTTCTCTCCATTCAAAAAGTCCTACATACGAAAAGAATAAACCACTCCAATGGCAGAGAGTCGACAAAATTACACTTTTGAATTTTAGATGTTTGGAGCCCAACATCGGTCGCCAGAGCGTTCACGGAAATTTCTAACTCGGAATTTCAAGCCTAAATCCCTATTTATAAGCTCAAACGAACCGTTAGGCATTAAACATTATCAAATTTACCCATGTTTATACAAAGTCCTATGAGTTCTACGTCATTTCCGCTGTGCGATTTTTACGGTAAATCCGGAATCGCTGTGCAATCTGAAAATGGCCGAACGATTAACGTACTCATTGGTATCCCAAACCATTGAATTGATCAGTTTACATACTTGGCGCCCGGCGCGTACCGAGACCGAGACTCAATTGACCACGTCGAGGACATATTCTACAGTACACCGGGAAGAGAACCTCGTATTGCAGTTGTTATTACGTCTAATCCAAAGCTTTTCTCGTCCCGACTGAACTGAGCCCGTTTCTCTTCCATATATACAATGTACAAATAGACTCTTTGGCTAAAAACAGGAGGAAATGAGTAGAGTGAGAGTTAGTCGGAGAAAGGCATAGATGCATGGAGACGCGTATAAAATAAAATCGATCTCACTCCAGTGAAAATAGGGAATTTGAAAAAAAGAAGCAGTATGAGTACATTGAAGATGTCTACACGTTGTTGGTTGGAGTACTCTCAGTGTACTTACTGCTCGCCCTGTCCCTCAAAATGGAGTTTTTATTATAACAAGGAGCGAAAACATTTCAACTTCAAAATCATGACGTGACAGGGTACAGGGGGAAAATACTCTTCTTCTAAAGAACCAAACGAAATTCAATAGATATTAGCTATGCACTTTATAGACTTCTCTCTCTCTCCTCTCCTCAGCTAATATCCCGTGTCATATTATTATAGAAAACGAGTCATGCATGTATTAGATCAGAGGAAAAGGGTGGACGTAGTCAGGGGTTCAATTACTGGTGGGTTCAGGGTAAATGGCAAAAATGTTAGTACTTAATTTAAATTCTGGCAAATAATTTGTATTTTCAAAATTGGGTTGCCTTGAACTACGCTCAGGTGTGTGTAGTTTGGTTAAGTAAATATTCGAAAATTTCTGGATTTTCTTTACGTATGTCGTTTTGGGGTAATATTGAGATAATTTACTAGTCCGGCGACGCCGTGGCTCCTACCGCCGCTGTGTCACTGTCCGGGGCTCCCGTTGTCCTGGGTACGGGTCCTCTCAATCTCAGGAACCCCTACCCGGCTTCTCATCATTCTCGTTTACCCTGTCGACAACTTGATAGTCAACCCTCACCAAATATGTCCCTACCTAAAATATTGGGTTTTGGGACATGGAGGGGATGAATGAGAATATTCGAATGCTTTCAGCATATCACCCGTGTCCACGGACAACTCTGCCGTGGAGATTTTGGGATGTCACCTGTATTGTACTCACAATGTAAGAGCGTACTGTATAATTGCACTAAAGCTGATATATTTTGCTAAATTCGCTGGAATGTTATGTACGGTTGAGCATAATAACATATGAAATGAGATTTATGCATATATCTGCCTGAAACTACCTACACCCAACTGAAGAAACCCATATTGACCGGGAACCGAAATACCTAGCCCTCTTGCTGCACCGAGAGGGTTCTGAACATGCTCAATTCCGCACAAAACTACCGGCAATTACATGGACGTGAATTAAGGAGTTGGTCAATTTGAACAATTCTAAATTCTCCATAAGCCTTATTCCTTCCCTGGCCACCGCCCCATGTCCTGTCAGCCAACAATGGGCCCCAACAAGTTGGGCCGTACTATGTAGTTCTCTTCTGACAAGACGTGGCTGGCTGGACAATGGGCAGAGTATTTGCAGGAGTTCTCTTAGTTCTGTGTTGTTCAGAGAAAACACGGGGGAGGAACTTGTAATTCATCATAAACTAGAAAAGCGTCATTCATTTTGACTCGGACTGGCACTGGCTTCTGGCTTGTGAGCAGAGAAAAAAAAAGAATTACCATGATGGCTCTCTTTTCAAATATTCATGTGTAATGTCGAATGCCCAAAACTCGGGAACTGGACAGCACTAGACTGGGACGGCTGCACACACACACAAAATTACTTTCTGGAATTGAACATTGGGAAGCTCTAAATACTCAATATGTTCGGATATTACGACAACCCCAGCTTATTACTGTATTCCGGAAATGACAAGGGCCACTTAACGTAATTCTCAAATACATAATTTAATTGCTGGGCTGTCATCAGGATCAGGAATATGTCTCAGGGCCCAGGGTCCAGTCCAGTTAGCAGGGGCGTCAATTACGACAACTGAATTGAGTTATCCTTAAATTTGAAATTTCGAGAATGTTTCGTTAATCGACTTACATTAGCTTAATTGGTCATATAAATGATCCATAAAATCCCTAATTGATTTTGAGTCGGAGCGCTAACATATAGACCCCATGTTCTCGAGTGTTCACTCTAACTACTAATAATAATGTCGTAATGTTCGTTCGTTCGAAGAGGGGAGCATAGTATAACGAAGAAAAAAAGATGCAAATCATGGAATAAAATGAATGGTGGTCAGAGCAAATACTAGGATCGGAATAATAGAAGAACCATAGTCGGCTTTTGAGTTTCAGGAGTGGAAGGCATGTCATATTCATCCGAATACACACAAAAAAAACCCACCCTTTCTTCCCTGCCTGCTTTTCTTCTTGAAAAAACTCAACCAACCTTTCCAGGAAAAGAAAGGAAGAAGAAAAGAATCCCCCAACAAACACAACCATTTATTACATAACTCAATTTTCTATAAAAAAAAATGAATTAATTCCAGAACCCTCTTTTGTCCCCCCTCAACAACCCTTTCAGTTCATAATAATATTTAGTTTGAAACACAGCCAACTAACGTAAAAGAGATCTTAATTAAAACATCCTGTATTTTCCATTTACTGAAGCTCTAAACCAATTATTATTGTGCTAATTTCAGTCTACTGAGATTTAATAACACATATTTTGTGCTGAATTCGGTATACGGAGCCTTAAAGTATTCTCTGACGGTTTAAACACTTTTTGCCCGAAATTCGGTCTAAATTCCGTTAAAACTGAGTTTGCCCTAATATGTGCTCATTTTTGCCGAAATGAGTGATTTCACAATATGCGAATTCCAAAATTTCCCATTTTTCGCGCAAAAAAGCGCTATACCAATATTTTCCATTATCTTATAAAAACCCACAAAATGTATAAAATATTTTTCCAAAGGCTGAACCTGTGTAAGACATGCTAAGTATGCATTTTATAGGCAATTTATCTCCCCTCATAATGTCAAGTCGATTGGGCTAGACGCTAGACTGTAGACGGTGCACCGCAGGAACGCACTAGCCCTCGTTTCTTATTCGCAAAATTAGATTGGAAATCCGAGCTGGGCTGGTTCCTCCCGAGAATGTTCCTCGCATGACTCCTTTGAGACTAATATACATATCTGAGAAAGATTGACCTTTAGTCCATTGTGGATGCGAGGATGAGGGAAAACATTGCGTAGCCTTTAGTCGTAGTAATCCATTATTATGAAAAAAAGAAGACATGTCATTGTCAAAGAATTGTAAACTTAAGAAGGTAGCTCATAGGTAGACACACACATAGGTACATAGAGAGATTCCATGACAACTTTTTTTTTCATTATTTTCCCAACTTCTCCATGCTACGACGGACGGACGGTCAGACGAAGAAAAATAAAGAAAAAAAAAGTCTGGAGAGGAACATATTCATTTCAGAGCCGGGTATAGCTTACAGCTTGTCACCAGTAGGATGTGAGATAAGCGGATATTTATGAGTAGGAAAGAACCGGACGCTACGGAAAAAGTAAAAAAAAAATACCTAAAAAATCTTAAAATCCGACTGTTAGGGACAATGGGTCAGTTAAAGGAAATTGGGGAGAAAATCCAAACCAAACCAGCCAACAAAGTTTAGCCATTGGCTCTGCTACGGTTTATTTGAACTTTTGGTAGAAATATATTCATGTTTAATTGACTTGTTTTAACCCAAAACCTGGTTAAACTAAATTCAAACCAATTCGTACAAATCTCATTCACTCTGGAAGTTGAGACGAACTGTAACAGAGTGATAAACCTCTGGCCTCTATTATCCCGTGTAAATTACTCCGATTTGGCCGTAACAGTGGAGAGAGATCCCTTCTCACACGAATGTTTGTTCTTTGAGGATATCATCTGATATCATTTCTCACTGTCTCCTTGAGTCTTCATCTTCTGTTTTCTGCCTCAGCTCCCTTTTCCTACTACTAAAAAATTGCTATAATCTACACACACAAACACAGAGAAAGAAAGAGGCTTTAGCAGGTTTTTGTGTCCTGTAATGTAACTCTATCCCTATCCGTGGAAAACCTTCGACAAACTTCAACAAAACTTCAACGTTTCAACGGGGTTGATATGTACTAATTGGCTAGGACCTCTTTTTCATTAACTACTCCCTTGTAATCTCTCTCTATCATTCAATGAAATTCAAGATAATGCTAAGCTGGTCTAAATGAATCACCAGAATGGTCGTGGTATTTTAGAGCCAGTTGTTTTCATCCGGAGGGCATTCATTAGGTCTGCAGTCTGCAGTGCACGTTGTGTATGTAGAAAGTAACACTTATTTCTACAAATTGTACCTACAACGAAGACTTAGAATTAGCTTATATATCGCACATCACGCAAAAAGGTGCACGGGTCTGGACAATACGATCCTCACTGAACGCATCAATCACGTTTGCGGCGCCAAAGATGCAACTTTCGGTAAGGCTAGATGATTTACAGGATCAAATTGACAACAAAATCGAAATATAAATGCTCACTTGGCAGTTCAAAATTCGCAATTCCTAAACATATGCACCTTGCCGGAAGTGTAAACACAAAGAAGAAATAACAACAGATGAACAACATGGTTGTCCACGATATCCTACGAACCAGCACCAGTGCCAGTAGTTCCGGGCCAGAACGTAGTAGGTATCTAAATATTTTAAATTCGAAACAAGTGTCGCACCCTCCTCCCGTCCCTAAAACCTAAAATATATTTTAATTCAAGGCGAGAACGTTAATCTCTTCAAAGCACTGTCTCTCTCCCGGAAGGAAATGGAGCAGAACGCAGTCGTCTTCCTCCAGTTTAAAAAAAAGAAAACGGGAACATTCAACGCTAACGCTTAGCTTAACCACCACCTCACATTAGATTCAGATTAACATGAGCCCGTCAGCTCCACGAGCGGAGTATCTAGAAAAAATCTCACTGTAATCATTTCATTGCCTCGACGGGGACTATTTTTTACCCTTATTTAAAAAAAAACAACCTAGAAGTCATAGTAGCGGAAGAAAAACCATCATTTGCATGCGGAAACACTTTATTTTCTTCAACTATTATTTTTCTTCCCTTGTGTTTCGCTCCCATCTGCAACCAAAGGCAGAAAAAGTAAAATATTTTTGTTTGAAAGGCGCATACTTACATTGAATCTTTGAATGAAGGCAGAAGAAGAAAAAGAAGTTAAGTTGAAGCTCTGTGTCTGTGTATAAAAAGTAAATAAAAAAAGTAAAAAGTAAAAAAAGATAAACTGCAGCATCATGCAATTGACGGGTCCTTTCCCTCCTTTCACCATACATTAAACACGTTAGGCAGAAAATATTCAAACAAAAATTCCATACCCTAGTATATTCAGTTCATTAAAATATTAAATACAGTAAATAGTCTTCAAGTCCGCCGCTATTGTGACTTTAGAATTTGGATACAAATACCTATAGACCCTACCTTTCAACACTTTTCATCCAGGAATAATCATATTATAATAATACAACCTAATCGAGACGAAGAATCTCCTGAAATTCCAGAACGGGTCAAATTCCATAGAAGCATAAGCATAGGCTGAGGGTCTTTCTTTTAAATCATTTAAATACCTCCACACAGCCTACAGCCTACCTTATCAAGGGCTTTAATCAGATTTCATTTCTTCAGCAGTGAGGTAACGTTACAGGGAGACAGACATTGAAAAAGAAGGAAAAAAACGCTGGAAGACTTTGACTAAGGCCTCCCTCCACTTCATCAAGAAGTGAAGCCACAAGATGAACCGAGGCAAGTTTTGAAGTGGGGTTCCTATTTCTTAACTTGAAGTTCTTTCGAGTCCAAAGAACGAAAAGCTAAAGGAATGGATCTCAGCTCCTTCAAAAACTCCTTCAACAATGGAACAATGATGCAAGGCTTTCGTACAAGTACAACAAGATCCCTTGTCGGAAACAAGAATTAGGGTTAATTACAATTTGTAAGTAGAAACGGTCTTATTAGCACCAGCATCAACGGCTACATTGGGATCTAATTCTAGAAAGTTCTAACGAAGCATTTGTGTATTCCTGGTTAATAAGTTATAAGCTTTGCTGATTTGTGGCGCGTGGTAAGAGAGGCTATGTAGTATGTGGTATACTAGCTGGTAGCCCGTCCTACGGACGGGATGACTATCTCTCATTTGCGTGACTTCACTCGTCCCTTTCCTTA
>JAQFYT010002065.1:0-13991 GCA_034694925.1 Ceratophysella denticulata | reverse complement strand
GGTTCAAGTTGTTGCTGCATTGCGGGCCCTAGAAATACTAGAAACTAGAGTGGCTAGCCTTCCAAGTTTTTGATGAGAAGTGGTGAAGGAAAATGTAGGTCAATTTCCTCACTTGAAATTCATGTGGTGTGACGAGGGAGGCTTCGAGTTTCAGAAAGGGAGAAGGTAAAGGATAATGACTACTTACGACTTAATCAGCCCTGCTCACTCCATTAACACTCCCCTAATCTTAATTACGAACCAAGAACCGAGCAGAATATTGTGAACTACCGAGCAATAGCAATGAAAGGTCTGTGTGCGTAGAAACCAGGAATAGCCCGTGCTCTCACACGAAATATAGAAAGAACTATCGAAATCTTGACTTACCAACTTACACTTTCACTCTAGCTTGGGCCGCAGATGTTTTGCGCCTTAAAAAACTGAAATTTTTGTAATATGGGGATGGTTTATGTGTGATTTGTGCGATTTAGATCTCACCTGACGGATGCATAAGTCAATCTCATCTTATAGGTCATGCTTCAATTCGAATGTTCGTTTTAACGTTGAGCAGAAGCCAAACTGCTTTAATATGCTAACAGTGCAGTCTACATCACATTTAATCCATAAACTGGCAAAATGATCTAGACCATGTAGATCGCACATTCAACTCCAACGGTTATAGTAGACCAGCATATCAATGAATTCCTGGACGCGAGCAGGGTCCTCCATCTCCATGGGCATTTGGAATAAATAGGAATCCATGGGCCGAGATTGAAGATTGCATGTGCAATTCCCCAAAACGATCTGATCTATTGATTACTTCCGTGCGGGAGTTGAGTATGGAGAGAAAGGATTTTCTGCCGCGACTCCTGATCCCATCTCCAGTTTGACAGATCGCTACGGGCACAAGCAGTATCCCAGCATCCGCGGATTTCAGGATTCCCCAAATAGCCCAAACCCTTTGCCTCTATTCTTCCGCATTGCCTGACAATGAGTAGGAGATTCCGAGTTGGGATAAATTGGAATCAGAATGTCTCCGTAGATAAGGACTAAGCTGAAGCGGAGCTATAAAGATTTTATTTGCTTCCTTACATCCTACATACTACCTGGAGGTACACAAGGATTGCGAATCCTGAGTCCTATCTCGTAGACGAAAATAAGGGTCTGCAAAGCTTGTATTGATGTACTTCCCAGTCGACAAATTTCTAGGAGATTTTGATATACCACCATACACAGCATACAGCTTGCAAATTGTATGAAGGGATATTATTGTCAAAAATACAGGCCTTTTTAAACCACGATTTCATTAATTTAATATGTGGTTGGATTTACAGGTATTTGCCCAGTACTGTGCAGCGGTCGAGGTGAGTACGTGAACGGAGAATGTTCCTGTAACCCAGGCTGGAAGGGGAAGGAGTGCAATCTGCGTCATGACGAATGCGAAGTTTCCGATTGTCACGGACATGGTAAATGTGTCAGTGGAAAATGTTCCTGTGTTCGTGGCTACAAGGGCGAGTTCTGTCTCGAAGGTGAGCTATTTGATGGGTCAACTAAAACTGATATAAAAATGCATAAAACGGATCACGTACTCAGCAAATAAAAATCCGAATCCTGTAGCAATGAAAGCGGGAAAATTCAAAATTCGGTTGCTTTACGAAGTAGTAGCTAATTTTAAACTTAGGTATCTGCCATTTTTCGTTAAATAACTCCTGCCAAAATGCTAGAACCCTCTGGTTAAATGACTACACTTAGAATTCGTAGAAGAGTCAGTCTTGGTCTATGTCTGACTTTTTGACGTCTAATGAGCTTGCGGGAGTGTTCAAATCCGTTTTGAGTGTGGGAAGAACAATCCGTGCTGCTTGCAGTGTGTAGTGTGTGTCCTAGCTTTCTGGAATTCTTCAATTCTTGGAAAAGACTCATTTGTTTCCTGACTCCCCCCATCCACTTTCTCAGCCCAGAACATCACATTATCTCAATGTCCCCATTTGTTCCTCTGCCCGCACCCCTCCTGCCAAAACTAAAACTCCCCTTCCTTCCAGGGTTGGGAATTTTTGGTGCAATTCCTTAGTCTCTCATCCGGTTTCAATGTCGCATCACTTTTAATAATTAGAACAATAATTATCATTTTGTTTGCACAGAGAAATATGTGGTAAAAGCTAAATAATAAATTCCAGCATGTTTTAAAATTTGAAACACATCAACTGATAGAAAATACCAACCCTGATTTCCACCCACGACTTGGTTGCCAGGCCAGAACGACCAACGACCCTGTCCAAACCCTCCTCAGCTAAACATTTTACGAAAGCATGCAATGCTAATAATGTTACCACCCGGTCCAAGGAAGGATTTGTTACAGCTTCATACTTTGAAACTCCACTGCTGGAAATATATCCAGCGGGGTTGTGGGATAACAAGTTTAACCTTACGGACTTGACTGATACCGGGACAATTCCAAGGAACGACTGCCGTTGATAAGATCGTAATACGGAACGGAAACCTGTACCTGAGTTGACTTGAATTTCGTCTCTCTCATTTTACAATTGATAATTTGGTAACGGAAGACTCTGGCTATGTTAGTAACTTGCTAAAGTGCATTCATTAGACAATGAAATAACTTTTGTCAATTCATGTAATCTTTTAATGCTACAATATAAAATATGACCATAGTATTAAAGGAGCCAAACGTAATCAAATAATTGAATGCTGTCCCCAGTGATGTCATCGCCTGCATTGATTGATCGATCAGAATTTTTTCCGTGAACAGTTTAAGTGCCAGCTCTATAATTCCTGGCACGAAATATTCTCTATATACTTCAAATGCAGGTTGCAAAAGAAATGTTAAATGCTATACATATATGGAGGCTGGACGTGTGAATGATGGCAAAAATGCCTTTTTCACCGTTCTCTCGGGACACCCCAACCGGGAACATTTTTTAGTTGTATGCCCATTATCGTTCAATCGATTGGAAGTCATGCTCACCACACGAGAGACGCACATGGAAGCACGAGAGACCCTTCAGCCGAATTGTCACTAAAGTGAAATAAACTGTCGGTCCATCCATTATTAAGTTATTGTCCAATCATGCCCCTGCATATGGTTCCTATTCATAACTTTTCTTGGTGACTACAGACTCCAATGAAGGAGCAGACGACGACATGACAAGAAAACATAACCATTTCTTTTTTCTTATTTTTTTATTTCAAGTTTGGTGCCAAGAAAATTGAGTTGAGTAGCGGAAATAGAAGAAAATGTTAAATCAATATGACCACCACAACTTAGGCAAAGACTTGGACGCATTTAACTTTCAAATTTTTTTTTTTGGTTTATTCCTTGGCGACTGGCGACTGTACTGCGAAGGTTTTTTTTTTGCGAAGCAGTTGGCGGCCTCATGCGGACAAAGTTATGGGTTTGAATATCCAAAATGTTGTTCAATTCCTCGGAAATCATTGGACTCTAATGGTACATTCTAGAAATAGAGCTCAGTGTGGAGCAAAAACAATTGAGTTTGTGTTGAGTCGCGGAAAAGTCGCCCTTGGACGATTCGTCATAGCATAATCGGTTTAGGACGATTTTAATTTACGAAAAAATAGTAATGCACCTGAAATTTTTTGGTGCCAGGAGACCACAAATGAAATGCGCTATTGCACGTCATTCTGCTATACGCGACATAATATTTTGAATCACCCTGTAAATTGGCCAAGAACTAAATAAAATAGAAACCTGCATACTTTAAAAATACTCTGCCATTGGCCTCTCTTCCAGTTTTTCTCCTGATGACAGATGACTCAATGTAATTGCAAACCCGAAAAAGGCTCACGTTTTTTGTTCAAAATAGGAATAATACGGAATACCTGCTGATCTGGGTTCACATTGTTTGGAATTTCCTTTTTTTGGAGACAAAAAAAAACCGGGTATTCTTCTTGAGCCCTTGCACGCGTAATTTTCGTTCGAATGTCAACGTAAATGGTCTACCTTTCCATGGCTTTATTTGACTACAGAGTATTACTATTACGAGCGTGTGACCATTAAGTAAATAGGTAATAATGGAGGGTTCGGATTCAGGGTGAAGGGTCGCGCTGTGTTCTATTCAAGTAGTCTCTGCTTGACAGACGCTTGAATTTGTTTCACACGCCGCATGAACGGGCACGGGTCCTGATTTTACGCAAAAGGTCATTTACGGCTTTTGGGTTGATTTATTGTAAAAGTAAAAATTCAGCTGTTGGGTTTGAATCAACCCAAATGCATTAAATGATTGAAAAAAGAGTGATAAGCCTTGTCGACATCATTTTTATAACCAATATGCACTGTTCAGCTGTTTTGTCGGCGTTATGTGGCTATGTTTGGATATTTGTATAGTACTACATAATTTGAATAAACTTAGCATTAAAATTACCCGTAAAATTGGTCATATTTTCAAAAAACGTCGGTAAGAATTTATTTATTTCTATTGTAATTTTTAGTGGACTGCCCACATCCGACATGCTCATCCCACGGTTTTTGTCTCAACGGCAGTTGCATGTGTAAGAAAGGCTGGAAAGGAACTGATTGCGGAGAACCAGACAACGAGGCACTACAATGTTTACCAGATTGTTCCAACCATGGCGTTTTCAGTCTTGATACTCAAACTTGCACCTGTGAGCCT
Source organism: Ceratophysella denticulata (assembly GCA_034694925.1). NCBI lineage: Eukaryota > Metazoa > Arthropoda > Collembola > Poduromorpha > Hypogastruridae > Ceratophysella > Ceratophysella denticulata. The sequence continues at coordinate 9,369 of JAQFYT010002065.1, read as the reverse complement.
CGATATACTGGAGAAGATTGCTCGCAAGGTACTTTTTCCTAACAAAAAAAAATCATCCCGAATATTCGGATTTACAAATTTTGCTTCTGATTGAATTCTTAGAACTTTGTGACACAAACTGCGGCCCGAACGGAATTTGTATCAGCGGAGCATGTCAGTGCTCTGATGGCTGGACAGGGATACTTTGCAATCAACGAGTTTGTGACAAACGGTATGACACCATACTTACTTAGAATTGGTTAGTTAAGCTTTCGCATAGGATTCTCAATATGGTATATTTCATGTTTTTTTTTTGTGTTTGGTTGTTTGTAGCTGTGCGGATCATGGTCAGTGTAAGAACGGAACTTGTTTGTGTGTGACGGGTTGGAATGGGAAACACTGTACGCTGGAAGGCTGTCCGAATAGTTGTTCTGGTCATGGACAGTGCAAAGCCAATTACGAGGGTTTTTGGGAGTGCAAGTGTCATAATGGTTGGACGGGCCTCGAGTGTTCTGTCATGATGGAACAGAATTGTAATGATGCTCAGGACAATGACAAGGGTAAGTGGAGTGTGAGGCCCAAGTCTCGGAAGTTGGAATCTCGGCTAGCCAACATAACACTTAAAACGAGGGTTACAATTTTACTTACAGATTTTCGTTTTCAAGAAAGAAGTCAATGTATTATATCAAAATTCAAATTGTAATAAACTTGCACCGGCGACACATTCACATTAGCAATTATCAAATTGTTTAAGTTTTGTAGCGTTTCTTGGAGTTTAGTTTTGTCAACGTTCAGTTTTAGCAAGTTTTGAATTTCTTCTGCTTCGAAGTTTTGGCATCATTTACAAGACTTGCTAAATTATCGAAAATTATTCAAAATAACGTTGAGTTACAGCGTTTGTTTAACCTGAGCGTGGAAATCTATAACTAATTTGCTGTAATAACTGGCGACCGTTTGCGGAAACTTAACTGTTATAAAACAAGTTAATTTTTAGCCATATCAAGTGAAGGGAAAGTGTTTAAATCTGATCTTAAGCATTTTCCAACCCTGCCGAAGACAAGTTGAGCAATCTGAGCTTTGTTCTTCAATTTTATCCTTTGGCTCTTGCTTGCAGTTGAGAAATAGAATAATGGGAAATTGAATGAAGCAGAGCAATAGCTGCTGGAATGAAACAAAAAAAAAGCTGATTTAATGAAAAATGACAAAAAAGTCTTTTGTGCTGTTCTGGGTAGATGGGCTGACAGACTGTGAGGACCCGGAATGCTGTTCCCAGCCTCAATGTGAAAAGAGTCAGCTCTGTGTCTCGGCTCGGAAACCCATTGACATTCTACTCCGAAAACAACCGCCGGCCATTACGGCCTCCTTCTATGAAAAAATGAAGTTTTTGATCGAAGAGGGCAGTTTACAGAGCTATGCCAAGCAAGAGGCCTTCAACGGAAGGTAAGAAGACTGTCTTAGATCTTGGATCTTCCAGCAAGTATCCAATAGCTCTCCCTAATTACACAAGTACTGACATAGTGGGTGATCCTGGGGTCACATACTAATTTCTAACCTACTCACCCTAGCACAGTATAAAACGTCTGTAAGATAATCCAATATCTACTTATGTAATCCCGGGATCACACACTAAATTCGTACTTTTACTGGAACGCGGGGAAAAGCATGCTACGCGTCCCAGCCCCAGGGCCTCCGTCGCCATCTTGTGCCCCTTGTCTCTCCCAATCACGCGCCTTCTCCCAAAAGCTGATCCAACCAACCCAATTTCACTGAAGGACACAGTAACTGGAATTCTGTTCCAATTTCCTCATTATAAGCTAGATAATTTGTCTAAAATATTGTTATTAGAAAACAAAGCTGCATTTGATAATCTTTCAGATATTTCAAGTTTTGAAAATATCAAGTACCCGTTAATTAATATATGTTGTATAACATGTCTATCTAAAGAATGAAACTTCCTATTTACCACATTGTAGTTTACTGTCAATTTCAAAAGCTGCAGAGTCAGATTGCTGATTGTCAAAAAGACTCGTAATATTTCGTAGTAAATTGACAAATAGCCGCTTGGGACTCGGAGAGCGGAAAGTTATTTCAATCGAAAGCAGGCAGACAGAGAAGTCATTCGTCGTATATCGTATATAGTAGGAAGTAGGAAATAAAGTATTTTGATATGAAATTGCCCTAGCGTCGTCACCATTTCCAGAAGGACCTAATGTAATTTTTATGAGCGGTGACGTTTGAAATGAGTAGGGCCTCGTGTCATCACTTTCTCCATGGCTCTTCCTTCATAAAAAAAATACCCGAGTTCTTGTCCATGTCCATTCTCCATCAGTGACTGTGTCCAATGTCCGAATTGTCTCTCCTTCTCTTTTTATTTCCCCCATTTACACCCAACTACCTCATTTTACGAGATCGGACTTCACTAATAGCACAGCTACAGGAAATAGTACTTTCCAGCAATACTAACTTTCTCATACTCTCATATTGGCCATTGGGAGTCAATCTATTTAATCATGAAATACTGCTCATTATTTGCTACCATTTAAAGATTAAACTGCACGATGAAAATATGCCTTTCCACCATTTTGTATTACCTAACCGAAAATTTGCTGAAGCTATTAGTGAACTGAATTCTCAGATTAAGGTAGTGTTTTGGAAATGAAATCCTAGGAATTTGATAATATTATCTTGTGGGCGTAAAAATTAACGATTTTATAAATTACATGTAAACGATAAAAGGCTCGTGCTTAAAGGCTTTTATTTGACCAATTTTCTGGGATTTCAATCTAAAATGCTATTTTTAAAAAAACTTCGAATAATACTATCGGTTACAAAGAATTCTTGGCTAACTGTGCTTTTCTTAATCTGTCTTTTTTGTGCTGCTTTTGAACAAAACAAAAAAACTAAATACAAATAAATAAAAAAATGAAGTGTATTTGGGAGTCATTTCAACATGAGGTAAGTTGGTAGGAAATTCCGTATTTCTTAAAGAAGAATAGTTTAGAAATATCACTGAATAGCTGAGTGTCAATGTTAAGGACGCGGTTTAATTCATACAATGGTCTTTGACATTGATCTCAGTTTTCGTGTCCACACACTCTCTTCTTCCGTCTTTAACTCTGTCTAAATAGTTTCAAATCTTTTCCCTGGGACTTTTATGTGTGTTACTCAACCCCAATACTAAATTCCGTTTGTTTGTCTCGTCCAATACCTCCCTTAAGTGTCAAAAAATTAATTCGGTCAAATCTGATGCGTCTAGTAATGCAAAAATGCGCAGATATCAACAATTTTCAGTTTTAGACAGTTCCAATTAGCTCAAAATATTAATTTAAATCGTTAGCTGTATTGAATTATAGTTAATAAAACTTGAAGCACTTTTTCACGAAGAGAGTGTCGTGGAATTAATTTACACTGCTACCGTATATTAAGTATTTATATCTGTAACTATTATTACGGTTATTATAACTTGGGTTTTGTGTACAGTCGGAGCGGTGTCGTACGTGGACGCGTTGTGACGCCGAATGGAAGCGGGCTTATGGGCGTCCGAGTATCGAGCAGTTCACCGCTCGAACCGCTTGGTGGGTTCACACTCACGCAGGACGATGGCTGGTTCGATTTGATGGTCAATGGCGGTGGAGCAGTCACGCTTCAATTTGGTCGCAGTCCATTTAATTCACGTACAAGAACCATTTTCGTGCCATGGAATGAGGTAATGATTTGGTTCTAGTGAAAACTACCCAAAAAATGTGCCTAAAATATTTGCCTTATTACCTTAACTTTTACGCATTATCTGATTTATGTTTGGAATTTAATGGAATTTTCCCCGATTTCCCAGGTGGTCATCATTGACACGGTGACGATGGGCTCGACAGACGACAAGACATTTACGAAGCCTCAAGCCTGTGAGTCTCATGACTACGAAACCATGAAACCCGTCGTTCTGGCCACGTGGAAACACGGATTTCAGGGTGACTGTCCCGAAACAACTGTCATTCTTGTCGAGTCTCAGGTACGACAAGTCAATTACATTATAAATGAGTCCATGTCAACTTGAAATGTTCGTGTTCAAACACATTACACTACAGCATAGTAGAAATAGTCCGCAGAAATTCTGTCAAGTGACAATTGCAACGTACCTTAATTTTAGCAAACCCATGTTCCATGACATAGTATATGTACTTTGACATGTCCCTGTTTTGCAGTTTTCAATGATTTTGTCCACGATTATGATTCTTTATATCTTGTACTAACGTACACAAAATATGGTCTGCAGCGTTTTATCTTTCTTGTAATTAAGTACGAGAAAGTGACATGAGAAACATGTTCATGCGCCTCAATTTCCATATATGGAGGAAGGGGAATTAAATACAAATGATTTCATGTGCCTCCATATGCACAGACATTTTACAAAAAATTGACTCATTGAGGAACTTATGAAAACGCAATCATTGAGGACAGCGAATGAAAAATGTAAAAAATGTATGTAGCTCAGCAGATCCAAACTACTTGCAAAACTGAACGCACTGAGGCGCTTGAATAAGACTGATATATTATTTTACAAAAAAAAAATTCATATAAGAATTTAGGATTTAAACCATACTGACTAAAATATTAAATTCTTAATTAACTTATCCCAGGTCATTCAAGAAAGCATCAAAATTCCCGGAACAGGCCTTCACCTAATGTATCATTCTTCCCGTGCTGCCGGCTACCTGTCCACGATCCAACTTCAACTGACCTCAGAGTCCATCCCAGCCTCACTGCGCCGTGTCCACCTAAGAATCACGATCGAAGGCGTTCTATTCGAAAAAGTATTCGAAGCCGACCCTGACATCAAGTACACGTATGCCTGGAACCGACTCAATGTCTATCGACAGCGCGTCTACGGCGTGACTACGGCAATTGTTAAAGTGGGCTACGAGTACGACAACTGTGACGGGGTCATTTGGGACGTACAGTCCACGAGCCTGTCAGGTCATGACATGAGCATTTCAGACATTGGCGGCTGGAATTTGGACATCCACCATCGCTACAATTTCCATGAAGGGATTATACAGAAGGGAGATGGGTCCAATATTTACCTGAAGCATCGACCAAGGGTCATTCTGACCACGATGGGCAATGGGTATCAAAGACCTTTGGATTGTAACACGGAATGTAACGGTGTGGCAATTAAACAGAAGCTCTTAGCCCCTGTGGCTCTTGCACCGGCTGCTGATGGAACGCTTTACCTTGGAGATTTCAATTTAATTCGCAAAATTCTTGTGGACGGAACGGCAAACACAATCGTGAAACTTAAGTATGATTTCAAATCAATTTATTTGTGAATTTTACCCAAGTCTTGACTAATTTGCCGTGTTCATTGAATTTGCAGCACTACCCGAGTTTCATACCGCTACCACATGGCTCTTAGCCCGGTTGACAATACGCTGTACATTTCTGACCCAGAATCTCACCAAATTATTCGCGTCCGATCTCTCGACGATATCTCTGACCCTGAGCACAATTGGGAACCTGTCGTGGGTTCGGGTGAGCGATGTCTGCCAGGTGACGAAGCTCATTGCGGTGACGATGCTCTGGCTCGTGATGCGAAATTGGCTTATCCCAAGGGCGTGGCCGTTTCTTCTGATAATATTCTATACTTTGCGGACGGAACGAATATCCGAAAAGTGGACCGAGATGGAATTATTTCAACTGTTATTGGAAATCATCAGCAGAAATCTCATTGGAAACCTATTCCTTGTGAAGGAACGCTTAAGGTTGAAGAGGTAAGTCTCAAACTCCAGAATAATGCAATAATTAAACTTTATATGTATGCTTATCTGAAACTTACTTATTTGTATTTGCTGCGCAAATGTTCCGAGCCTTTTCCGATACGTTTGTTAGGTATTTAACGCTTACTTTTATCCTAAACCCGGTGCTGAAATAAGTAGGAAACTAATCGTATCAATTTTGTTTCTAAATAAAAATGCGTTCTTTTTAATGGCGCCACCTAAATCCGTAAAAATTGGAACTCTAATTTGAAATACGACACTTTTACAATACAAGTACGATAAAGATGGTATTAATACTAGAAATACATTTTGACCACAGTAATGCGAATTAGCTTTGTTTCCCCAGACGCACAAGGTATGGTATAGCGGAACAAATTGTGAACTACAAATATCTAACACAAATATACATTTTTAATTATTAGAAACTTACCGACACAGATACAGTTGTTTCACATAAATACAATACCTTCACATAAATCTTAATTTCAGGTACATCTTCGGTGGCCAACAGAACTAGCCGTTAACCCGCTGGACAACTCGCTCTATATCATCGACGACCACATGGTTCTCAAATTAGCGGAAGATGGTCGAATCCGAATAATTGCCGGTCGACCCCTCCATTGCCCCGCCCCTCTCGGCGGCTACGAATCTGACCTCGCCACACACACGTCACTTATCTCACCTCAAAGCATGGCTTTTGCCTCCAACGGTGACCTCTACATTGCCGAATCGGATTCCCAACGTGTTTCCCGTGTTCGACTAATCACCACGGACGGAAAAATATCTCATTTCGCCGGTGCAGAATCCAAATGCAACTGTCTTGATCGCGGTTGTAGTTGTTTTGAAGAAGATCACTACCTGGCGGCTACCACGAAATTCAATACGATTTCCGCTCTCGGAATGTCACCGGACGGTGTGCTGCACATTGCGGATCAAGGGAATTACCGGCTACGATCCGTGCAAGCTTTGATCCCAGCGTCAACCCAACCAACCGAAGCACGGCAATACGAAGTGTACTCACCGGAAACGCAAGAGATTTACATTTTCAATCGATTTGGTCAACATATTTCCACCAAAAACATTATCACCGGAGAGACGGTTTACAGCTTCCTCTACAACGTGAACATGTCGAATGGGAAGCTCAGTTCTGTCACGGATGCAGCTCAGAATAAACTCCAGATTTTGAGGGATTATTCTCTGCAGGTCAAGAGCATTGAGAATGCTCAGGCACAGAAGTTCAATTTGAGAATGTCACGGAAAGGGATGTTACAGGATTTCTCGACTCCGGCTGGGTACAATATTACTTTCGATTACCATGGGTCCGTTGGGCTGATCAAGAGTCGGCAGGATGCTTCGGGCAGGAGTTCCGTTTATTCTTATGATGAGTTCGGTCGTTTGACCATGGCTGTGAGTCCAACGGGCCAAGTGGTCACGCTCAACTTTGACCTGAGCAAGAAAGGAGCCAGTGTCAAGGTGACCAGGGATCAGAATCTGCCCGTTACGGTACTCATCAAGGGTTCAACCGTGTACAAGCGAACTGGTAAGTATAGAATTTGGCACAAATTCAAAAAAAATACTGAATGGCGCAAATCCGTATATATTTCAAATGTGTAACGATTCCAATGTCTTGGTATAATTTTTTTGCTTCAATTTCAACGAAATTAACTAATTAATACATTATTTCATTTTTTAGGCAAACTGGAAGAAAGCACATCAGTACAACCGGATGGAAACGTGATTCTCTCCTTCCCGTGGGGTCAGAGCATCACGACAGAAGCGGTTCCGTACAACATCCTCGGTGACATAAGCCCAGTCCTATCAGACAGTTTTCCGGTGCCTGGGAAGCAGAAGACGGAAGTAGCGGGTGACCTGGTGAACCGCGTTGAGTGGCGCTATGTGGCCCGAAAAGAAGGTCGTGGAAAGAACAAGCAGGTGGTTCAAGTGGACAAGAAAATGCGGGTCAACGGAGAAAATATTCTTATGATTGAGTATGACCGGGAGACCAAGTCAGAGTTGGTCTTCATCGATGACCGTAACGAAATCCTCAACGTCACCTATGATCTCTCCGGACGACCGCTTAAGTGGTCACCCAGGTAAAATCAAATAAAATCAAATAAAAATATTACTGATTAGGATTACGTAATTCAAATAAAATTACGTTGGCCAATGAAACACACTTTCAGGCTTAATACCAATAACATTCTAGCGCACATAAGCACCGTTTAACTTATGAAAATCGTGTTTTTTTAAACAAGTGCCTCTATTCTCGTATACAGTTGAGTTGGGACACAGATTACCAGCACAAATTAACAAATATGGCTTACTAATTAAAACCTCTGACTTCAAGACGTTAAATAAGTGTGCCCATTTGTCAAAAACATGTGCAGAATATTCGGGTTATCTCTATCAGCTAACTTGCAGCCTGAAATTCTCTATTTGCAACAAGATTTTATTATCCGTACACCCGTGGACGTGGCAAAATGACTAATTCTAAATGAGTCTAACATTCCAGCTCACGCCAGCAGAATCATAATCGAGTTTCCTAAAACCTTTTTATTTCCCACTTAAGGGCCACTCACATCCACACAAACTTGTATGTAATTTCCTTATCGCACTCAAAGGATTTATGACGCCCATATTATCCACAGTGCGATTAAGTTTCCTAGTCATAGAGAAGTGTTGGTTTTGGAATTCGGCCGAGTGTGTTTCTCGCAATTTTAGCATTTTACAGCCAGCTTTTAATGTTTTTAGGTAGTTAATAGCCCAATTTAACCGGTGCTTTCTCTTTTATGTCCACAGCCATGGTTTTGCTCCTGTGGAATTGGAATATGACCGATTTGGTCGACTCATTGGTTGGAAATGGGAAGAGCTCGTGGAGGCCTATGAGTATGATCGATCCGGACGACTATTCAAAATTCAATATGCTGATGGAACTACACTAACCCATGCTTACAAGGACCTCTTCACGACGCTCGTAAGTATTTCAATATATTCGTCATAAGCATTTTTTGTGAAAATTCTCGAATGAGTTCTGCAAGTGCGGCAAGCAATATCTGTAATAAGGTACATTCACGGAAATCGTTATCCTGGCCACGCAAACCCGTTAATACTTTAAACTTCTAACCATCGATTTCTCAAACTAGCTTTGGGCGTTTAATCATACGTAAAGTGAGTGAACTGTCCTCAAACACTATGAATCCATTTGTAAAATATTCTAAGACTAACATAACGTATGCGATCTGCACATGTAGATCGCACTTTAAACCATCGAAAATTGAATTGACCAGAATGCATCGCCCATATTCAATATGTAGTACAGTCTCTTCCTTGTCAGGTTTTATCAAAGGCCTGCTGAAAGGCTTACGTATGGATTACAGTTCGGATTTAGCGTTTAAAGTTAAATTGAATCCTGAATTCAATAGAAATGAAATTTAATATCCAGTGTCCGGTTCTCCGTCCCCGTCCCATTTCTTAGTAGACTTTAAATTGAATTTCGAAGCTGAGATTTTGATATGTACAGCGTAGCGCCTACGTCACAATTTTCATGTACCATGTCAGACTACGCCCAAAAGCATTCTATTTATAAAGTATTTGGTTTCTGGTTCATGTATTTGGTTTC
>JAQFYT010002064.1:0-13992 GCA_034694925.1 Ceratophysella denticulata | reverse complement strand
ATTGGCATAAAGAAACCGAACGCCATTTTAGAAGCTATTTCTTTGACCGTTCATACACAGTTGTAATATTTGACTCCACATTGTATAATAGTTATTGAACTATTGAATAATATGTACTAATATGAACTTACTTCCTGGACGGCAACCAGGAAGGTCGTGTTTGGTAGGCAGCTCCCGAGCCTCCAAACCATTTTATTGTGTTATAAATTACCTGACCCAAAGCCTTTATCAAAGTGCATCGGCACTGTTTGTTAACAAAGGCCCTTTCAAAGGCCGCTGACGTGGCACTTGCCTACTGTTTTAAATAGTTGTATAAAAGCGTAGTGCAGATTTATTTTAGTGAGTAGATATTAGTTAACTTATTTCAAACGTTTGCGAAAATAAGCGACCACAAGCCATATCCGTGCGACGTGTGCCCCCGCGGCTTCGACAGCCAAGTCGGACTGAATATCCATATTGGCAGGATGCACAAGGTCAGAGCCCCCTTGAATCCCCCTGGAACACCTTCTGCTTCCGCAGCCCACCTGAACAGCACAGTGTCAGCTCCCGTGTCACTGTCTGACACCCTTCTTCAGTTAAGGAAGATCACACGTGCCCTGTTGAGGGTGCCACAGGCCGATCGAATCCCTATCGCCACAGAGCTCACGAAGCTAATCCGCGACTGTGTCACATCCCACAACTTACCAGCGGCAGCACAAGACCAAGAGGTGAAGGCTTGGACAAGGTTGTTAACCTTTCCTTACCACGTCCTCGTCTCAGCCAGTCCCAGCTACAAGCCCGGGGTCAGTCCTTCCAAGAGCCTTACCTCACGTATCATTGCCAACCTCGAAAAATGGTACAATCCTTCCGCCCATATTCTTACCACGCCGGACCCAGGAGCCAAGTCACGCAAGACTCCCTCCGGCCCTCCTAAGGACACAGACTCGTCGAAATGCTCAAATTGAGGCAAAATTGGCTAACAGAAATATCCGGGGAGCCATCCGAATTCTGTCTTCGGCAGAGGACATTGCCCCGTTCACACCCGAGACCCTGGCTGCCCTCCGTTTGAAACATCCTTCGGCTTCCGAGCCCCTGGTCGTGCCTGAATCCCCTAATACACCAACCTCATCAACCACCGTCAAGCAAGTGAACAGGGTCATCCGTAGCTTCCCCTCCGACTCTGCCGCAGGCCCGGATGGCCTCCGCCCTGACCACCTCAAAGACTGCACGACCAAAGCGACGGCTTACGCTGGAATAATGCTCGTGGAGGCCCTCACTGATCTCTCCAACCTAATCTTGGCCGAATCCGTTCCTCCAGAAATCTGCCCCGTAATGTTTGGTGCGTCACTCGAGGCGCTCAAGAAGAAGTGTGGGGGCATCCGACCCATAGCTTCGGGCTCCGTCTTCCGTCGTTTGGTTGGAATATTTGGCTGTGTGGCAATTGCTGACAATCTCCAACCCCTTCTCCAGCCCCACCAGGTCGGATTTGCGACCGAGAGCGGGTGTGAAGTCATCACACACGCCGCACGCAGGCTACTTCGCCCGTCTGCCCGACAGGCCATTGACAATACATTGCTGGGAGTTTTCCTCAAACTCGACTATGAAAATGCTTTTAATACAGTCCGCCACTCCCGGATTCTGGAGGCCGTTTTGGAGCATTTACCGGAATTAAATGCCTACATCCAGCAAGCATACGGCGCCCCATCCCATCTGTTCTTCGGAGGAAATATCATCAAATCGGAGGAGGGACTTCAGCAGGGAGATTGCCCCTTGCACCAGCCCTGTTCTGCCTGGCCATAAACCCTCTAGACCGCCGACTGAAATCAGGTTTCAATGCCTGGTTTCTCGATGATGGGACCCTGGCACGGCCCGCCCGGACTGTGCTAGAAGATCTGAAAGAGGTTATGCGTGGCTCCGCCGAAATTGGCCTACACCTCAATCCTGCAAATTGCGAGATTCTGGTCATGGACGACTCCGACCAGCAATCGATTCAAGAAATTACTGCCTTGCTTCCAGGAGCAAAAATTTTAAGTCGGTCAGATTGGCATCTTCTTGGAGCTCCCCTCACTACAGAAGGCATTCCGTTCACCCTCGAAGAGAAAATTGCGACCATCTCTCGTTTGGTATCTCGCCTCCCTGGCCTTCAGCCGCACATGGCATTCTTCCTTTTAATGAATTGCCTCTCCATTCCCAAATTATCCCTATTTCTATTCCCTCAGAAGCGCTCCCGCTTTGAAAGAACACGAGCTTCTGGAAAGGTTCGACATGGTCATGCGGAATGGACTGGAGTCCATTCTCAATGTCTCTCTGGATGACGATGCCTGGATCCAGGCCTCTCTATCCGTCTCCCGTGACGGAATCGGCATTCGAAGGGCGCTCAGTCTCTCAATCCCTGCCTTCTTGGTGTCGACTGCAGCTACTGTTTCTGATCTACTGGTTGATTTTCCTGTCATCCCTGACCCCATCCGAGCCGATGCCCTGGCAATTTGGTTACAGACCACCGGTGCTCCAGAAGAACCCCTCTTCAACCTACAGCGCATTTGGGATGAACCGGTACTGGACGCTCAATCATCGGCTGTGACCCGAGAGTTCGTGCGTCGAGCAGGCCGGAGTCCAGTGCTTGCTTTAGTGCTCTCCCAAATCCGAACTTGGGTACTCTGATGGACTACAGTACTAACCGCATTGCGGTGTGCCTCCGCCTCGGCTACCTCTATGCCAGTCGCACAAGTGCAGATGCGGGGCTCTGAACTCATATCAACTTGATCCTACTTCGGATCCCCGGTCAAAAAAAAATTGAATCCCGCCGTGGGCGAAAATCAGGTTTCTTTTTTGGGTCGCCATCGTTTGTTTAGCTCAAAATGAGCCTCCAAGGCCACATGTCAAATAATGGCGAGCGGTGACTGGTATAACTTTATTCAATTCAAATTACTTAAAATTTCAATTTTCTTATTCACGCGGAATCTGATTTATCCAATGCTTTCATGTAAATTCACCGCGCATTGGATTCTACCGTACGTAAACCGAGTGCAATTGTTACAAACATATCGCGAAGCAGGCGAACAGTATTAAAAATTAAGCAACTTCTCAAGAGTTCATATTGCGCGCGGTCTCACTAATGCGAAGTACCTAATGCGAAAAACCAGGCTCATAATTGCGAATTGATAGCCTTTAACCTTTATTAACGAAACGAAGTTGTGAAGTATGAAATGAGATATATACACGTTAAGATTTAATCTGTAATTAACGTAACGTACTTACCACTATCCAAGCAAGTAATTTTGAAAACGGATAATAGCAATGTCGATTATTAACTTTTAGATGCTTGGATGAAGTCCTGCTGGGTCCTTATCGCCTTCCCTTCGTGTCACCCGCCCGCCTTCTTGAAAATAACCCTGAGAACGAAACGCTGGTGGCCACCACAGCTCCGACAGCCTTTTACTTGGACGGGTCACCGGACATCCCGCTCGGCTGCCTTCTCTGCTACGACAATGAGTGCCAAAACGGTGGAATGTGCCAAGACGCCGCAAATAACTACGACTGCCTTTGTGCTCTGGGATACAGGGGAAAAGTTTGCGAGGTAATGCGTTTAAACTTAATCATACTTAAGGTTATTCTCAACTTTAGAAATTTGGCGGTATCTCGTAGTCTGGGCTAATAAGCAAACGTGAAATATTTTGTGCATTAGCTAAAGGAGTCACCAATATTGAAAACATGAGAATATCCTTAAGTTATTTTGAAGGCCCAATTACAATTAATATCAGCGGAGGTATGTCCATGCATGAGGTTAGACTCTAATGAGTTTCTCATTTACTCCTCGAATTTCCAGGTGAATATTGACGAGTGTGCTGCTGGGAATGAGTGTGCCTTTGGCTCAACCTGCGTCGACGGAGTTGCCAACTATAGTTGTAGCTGTATGGTGGGCTACACGGGGTGGCTGTGAGTTCTAGCGTAGTACTTATCACTTACGTCACCCGACTGATTAGAGCTAATCTAATCTTCGTTTTAAAGCTTCTGAATTCTCTTCCGCCTCAGAATTCTATAACCATTACTCTACTCGCTCTGTGTCGGTATTGTATAGGTGTGAAGTGGAAATCAACGAATGTGAAGAACCGAGTCCCTGCAACAGACTTGACCCAGGTGCGAGCTGTGAGGACCGAATCGGATCCTATGTCTGCACCTGTTCCGAGGAGTATATTGGGGTCAATTGTGAAAATCGTAAATTGGCCTCTTGTCGTGATGACCCCTGTGAGAACGGTGCCATGTGCCTGACTGTTCCGAGAAGGCCGGACGGAACTAATTTCTCCTGCGCATGTGGTCCGGGTTAGTAGTTTATTGACTTTTGATCTGTGTCTGTGACCGTTGGGAATGGAGCTCCGTGGAATAATTCTATGTTTCGTACTCGTATTAGGCTACACGGGTCAGACTTGTGGGAAACTGATTGACTACTGTCAGAATCTGACGTGTTTGAACGGAGCGACCTGTGTCAATAAGAGGATAGGCGGGGAGTGTCAGTGTGTCCTTGGGTTTGACGGACCGCGGTGTGCTCATAATATCAACGACTGTAAACCGAATTCTTGTTTTAACGGAGCGACCTGTATTGACGCTCTCAACACGTTTCATTGTAATTGTACTGGAACCGGATTTACAGGTAATATATTTAGAATTTATGTAAAAAATAAAAATACGTGTATTCGTTTACCAGTCTGACCTTTGACCTTTTGTGTATTTAGGTCCAACTTGTGAGGAAGACATTGACGAGTGCAGTGACTATCGTATTTTCACGCAGTGTCCAATCAATTCCACCTGTAACAATCTGCCGGGTACCTTTGAGTGTTTGTGTCACGAGGGGCTCTGCGGCCTGGACTGTGACCTCCCTGACCCCTGCCCCTTCCACACGTGTGAGAACGAGGGGACCTGTCGCCCGATTTGTCCCTACGACATGGAGCCAGTTGCGGAGTGTGCCTGTGTCGGGCCGTGGCACGGTCAGAACTGTACTGAGCGTCTGCTCGCACCCGCGGCCAGCCCAACGGTCAACGTGCTTCTCATTCTTATCCCCGTGCTAACCGCTTTCCTCCTCGCCGCGCTCATTGCGGGTGTGGTCCTGGTCAGAATGGCACGGAAAAAACGAGCCACCCGCGGAGTCTATTCCCCGTCTGCCCAGGAATTTTGTAATCCACGCATCGAATTGGACAACGTTCTCAAACCACCGCCAGAGGAACGACTAATCTAACACCTAAGTTAAAACTATTAGCATTATTGTTGAAAATTAAACTGCCAGATGAAAAGCTGTATTTGCCCAATAGACCAGTGGAGTTGTTTGATATAAAACTTGTTTTTCTAGATTTTTGGAAATTATTTCAGTCAAACAGTCGCCATTCTGGCTAAAAGCTTAAATCGGTATTTTCATCGGGCAGTTATGAATCCGTAATAAGTATTAGACAATCTGACGGACAATACCCGTCCTTACCAAGAAAAACCCACTATGTAGTATTATTTGACGAAAGAATGACGACTTAGAGCAACGCTAATTTTAAGTACCCATCTTTCCACCTTCCATACCCAGTACCTTCGTTGACCTTCCAAGTGACCCATACCATATCATGAAGGTATATAGCGTATTCAAATCGACTGTTCAGCTCAGTTATTTATATTTATGTACCTATAGAAATAAGCTATAAATTTAGCCTACAGCCTAAGTACAATCAGGGAAGCTAGCTCATATGTATAACTAAAACAAGACAAACAAAAAGCCTTCAATAATAATTATTGTAATTATATATTTATGTACACAGTATTTTATGGCCTTTGATCTGGTCGAGTGCAGAATAAAAACGAGATTGAGATTTCCTTCAACTTGTTGCCCGTCATGCCTTCTTGATTTAATTTACAGAAGAAGAAAACAGAAAGTGGTTTTGTTGAAACTGAGAGTGAGGATTGAGATTAATTAGATTATAAGGTAAAATTAACGTGAGTGACCAACATATTTATTACCTTCAGGAAGATAAACATTTCAACTTGTTAGCCCAATAACTCATAATTTGAAATTCGAAATTCTGAGACGATCATACTGGCCCCAGCAGCTTAAAACTCGGATTGGTGCACGAGTCTACGAAATTTGAACTGTACCATAGGTTTGCGGCCATAAAATCAAGTTCCAAATATTATTGACGATGTGAAGTCAGTGTTAGGCTACAAATTCAGTAAATTAACCAATAGAGCTCCCCGCGCTCTAACCAACTCCGCGGCTCTGACCCCCGCGCCGCGTTGTATTAGAGTAGCGCGGTCAAAAGAGAACTGCGGCCTAACCGTGAATTCGTAGCAACGTAAAATTAGAATACAGCTATGGCCGATTGAGATAAAGCGCCAAATTCTTGAGTTGTTTCTTTTTTTGACCGCGGACTATTGGGAACCTATCGGACGCGGACAATTGAAAATCGCGGTCAAAACCATTCTCCAGTCGTTAGACTCGCGCTCTATTAGACTACCGCACTCTATAAGAATCTTTCGATGTATTTCTGTAATTTACGGTAAATATTTTAATAATCTCATATTACCCCAACGGGCCGACGAGCTGATTGGCATCGTAAAGTGTAGACCCGTGCCCCCAATCGGACTTTTAGTTGGTGGACCTTGTACATTGACGGAATACCTATTATTGGCTAAACTGGTAATATTCAGTATGCCGCGCCGCATCGTTCAACGTCCAATCCAAACGATATCTTACTGCGCTGCAGTTGTACACATACTGTGCAAAAGCATGCAACCATTCAATTGCCATAAATATCGACAATAGATTCCGAGAACAATTGCTCGCAAATTTAAATAGGAGTTAACCTTTCATTCAGATACGCCCAATCTTCGTAACCCGTCACCTCTAATAAACACCAACACACTTTCTTCAGTGCGTAATGGGATAATAATGAGTAAAAGTCGCAGAATTTTTGCTCTGCGTTCTTGGCTTGGACGGAGAAAGTGGTTTTTGGGGGATTTTTTTTAGCCAAGCCACCTATGCCTCTAATTGTAAGAACCAACCCTAAATGAAGGTCAAGTGCAAGTACAGATACATACAGTAACAATAAGTAGTGGAGGTGAAGCTGAACGAACTTCAGCTCAGCCACAGAGCACCGAGGTTGAAAGTGAGAAGGGTTGACCTGAATAAGCCCTGACCTCATCTCCTCCGCTCAGCACAAAATATGCACATGTCATCTCAATTCAAAACCTGTTTCAGGAAATACAAAAGATACAAATACAACAATAGCAGTATACATATACGATTAATAAATACTTCTACATCAAACTCTTTGCATGGATTCCATGAACCATATACCGCTCTGAATTCGAATGCCTTTACCAGAGCTTTAATCAAGTCGCATTTTTGGGGTGCAGGAGGGCTTCTCCAATCCACGTCAATTATTGACTTATTATCTCCAAACACCATTTATCTTTTTACTCAATTGATCTGTGCTATAAACAATTCGATTATTCAAACTGAATTTGGGAGAGTTAAAGCATTATCATATTTAAATATTCATGAGAAAAAATAATATTCAAAAATAAAAGTCGACCAGAATGTCAAAGGTCAACCTTGTTTAAATGTGTTGAACGATGAACGCACGAAAATCATTTGTCATCTGGTTTCATGTTTGCCTACCAAAGTATCATTGTGTCAGAGCTTTGGCTGCGGGCTACGCTTCATGCTTCCGTGGAGCACTTAATAAGTTAATGAATATAGGAAGCTACACGTACACATACTTAACCTAAGCAGGTTTTTACAATTATGATCTTAATTTAAGCCTTAATTTTCCAGGGATAATCCCCAGATTCATCCGATTTCATATCCGTAAAATATAGTACATTCCTGTGACGCGATCTCTGTAATTCTATCTTTTATGATTAAAACTGAATGTTTTTCAACAGTTAACAGTCTAAGTGACAGAAATTGTTTTATATCATATTTAAGATTAGGATGGAAACAGATATATTACATTGAACACTGGAGAGGTTTTTGACCTTTAATCAGATTCCATACGTGATCTTGAGCTAATTAGACCCTGTTTCAGGTGCTAATTCAAACGAAACAGGGAGTCAAAATTAAGCACTGAGGTCCAATAGGAACGAGACGTTAATTTGAAACATGATCTCCATTCATGCCCTAGGTAACTGGGCTCATTAATATTTCAAAATTCAATATGACGCTAAATGGCAAAGCATTTTTAGTTCCAGATCTACATTAGGTGGTCTAGCCTGGGTATTCTATTTCTCCGGTTTCGTATACTGTACAAATGCATTACACTAACTACAGCTTGGGAGATGACTGACACTCAAATGCTGAAGATAGAAGTGAGATGTGAATATGAGCCCGTTATTTGTCGTGCAATGTTGACATTTTTCTTTTATGTCTGTTAAATGTTGACCTACCCTATAAATTGAATGTGTAAGAAAAAAACATATTTTGCCCAGTGGCAAGTTTAGGAAATATAACGTAACTTTACTTTACATGGGTTGGCCGAGTAAGACTAGACTACTGTTATTAGTTGGAAAATTGTGCAAAAATTTGTCTAGAACAAGAAAATGCTACACTGAAAGCTGAAATAAATTCCGAATTCAGCACTAAATTGGTATCGATACTCCGTTTAATCAAATTGTGTCGCTTGATTTAAACCAACGTCGCAGACATTGAAAATCAAGAATTTCACCTGATAAAACTGTCTATACCAATTGGTATTTGGTAAATGCGGTTAATGCTTTTCCATCAGGTGTGGCGTTCCTGTTAGCAATCGAGATCGAGAGTGGTCTAACTCGACGAGTGACTTATCTTGGATTCCAATGCGTGAATGTAGCAAAATATAATGCAAATTTCGTTTTGTTTATCATCTCACCCTTCTGAACGCATAACCAGAAGTCATAATTATTCGCGAGTACGGAGTCAGGAAGGAAACGAGTTGTGCTTTCACCCCGTCCGTCCCATCCTCAGTCACCTTCGCTTCGTCGTGTTCTGTCCTCAGCCTGATTCAAATCTTCAGACAGTCCCATTCCAACCTTGAACTCAGGCACCCAAGTCCCAGACCACCAAAATCACGAGCCCCTCCATTCAAAACACAGGTAAGCTGAATTTTTTCATATTTCATATTTAACAATAACAATTGTTGTATCAAATTGTTTCAAACAATAGTGAGAACAGGGTTTTTGACGCTCGTCGTGTAGTAAATCAAGCAGAAACAACGTCAATTTTTTTTGTGCGTGTGCTTTGACCCGCGAGGTTTTTATGTAGAATGTAGAACTCGCATGTTTTACAATAGTTTTAAATCATAATAATTATGTTGTACATCAGTAATGCATTAAAATCTGCTCATCGTCCATTTCCGCTTGCTTTGGCAGTAGCACTTCCTTCGTTCCACCAGAGCACTCATTTGGCCCAACACGCACCATCCACATAATTTCCCATCATTTATGTGAACTCAAAGTCAGTCAAAAGTCAAGAATACAATGGCAAAACCGTAAATTTTTTTTTACTAATAGAGTTCTCAACTGATCTTCTGCTCAGTCTATAAGCTATACGCTGAGTTAAAGTTAACGGCGTTGTTAGTTGAGTCAGAAGAACTCGAAATCAGCGTCATCGTTAAATTAGACAGTTGAGATTTGGATGTGAAATAGTGATCTGTGGTGATTCTACCATGTTGTTATTTGAAATCGGAAACGTTTTGTTGGTTCCAGGATTTGATTATTGGACTGGGCGTCAGGCTGAGGGATAGACGACATATTGTAGAATGGTACAGTGGACAAATCGGAGGTTACCTGGACTCAGCTTGTTACAATGTGGCGGTGTGGTTGCTGTGTTATTGATCTTTTTGAATGGTGAGTAAATATTAAGCAATTTCTAACCTAATATATTTTATACGTAAATTTAGAATGCGAAACGTACTTTCCTGAGCGATTTGTTTTAACTACGAGGCCACGAGTTTTTGCAGATGTGCACTTTGCGCTTGTTCTTTCATACCACGATTTATGTGCATAACTACCTATGGTTCAGAGAATATGTAAGATATGCAACTTGTTGGTACCTACCCGTGAGGTTAGAAATAAATTTGAGGTGTTCTTTTAGGTCAGTTTAGACTGCAACGTTCATTAAATAAAGCCATCATTAAATAAGCCCGTACCCATACCTGTGCCATAAATATTTAAGTTCTTGTTACGAAGTTGAGGATTACATACTATGTAGAAAGCAATCACGCAAATGTTTATAGGGATATGCCGAAGGTAAAGCTTTTTTTTAATTACGTTGTTTTTTCAGGTCGCCCATTTCCATTTACAAAAATATCTTTGGTGAATTTCAATTCGCGTATTATGTTCGGGTTTCAGGTTTACGATAACAATTTCCGTTTAAATGGTCCATTAACTCATACCTATTCATCCTTTCCTTTACGAATTCTGTAATTCGAAGTTGTTCAACCTGAAATAACTTGAAGATTTCCATACCTTTATATATAACGAAATATTGCGCCTTTTAACAGAATTTGTCCACAACTTTACAAACTAATATTTAAGCGTTTTCAAAAATAAGCAAAAAGTTCTGGATAATTTCACGGAGAATGTTATCCATTCTGAACAAATATCTATGGTCCAATTAAACTGAATCATTTTATGCTATACAGAAATTAGTTTATTATATTTATGATATCCATATACAAGATACACAAATATTTTCTTCAGTTCTTTGCTCAAATCAGGAAGTCAAACCAAGAATAATAAATCATGCCCAGTAGAGTTAAAGATATGAAATATGAAATGAATTATGAGCAAAATCAGTTTGAACCATCATCTAGGCATTTGAGTCATTCCTGCACTTCCTCATATAATCTGTCATCTTCAAAGTGCAGGAGATGCAAATATCAGCAGACTCCGTTACATTTGCTCGCTTCTCGTAAAAATCGTAAACGAAAATTCTGTCAGAGCATTGCGTTAGTATTATGCACTTGAAGTAGAACAGTTTTGTCTTGTGGTTTAAAAAATTGTTCTTTTTTTTTGTTCATGCAATTACGACATAACAGGTGGATAAGCATTAGTATTTCTTCTTGGTAAATTCCTCCGTGATTTTATTACGAGGATCATAACTAAACAGTGCCCGCGGCTTTATCAAAAGAAGCGGCTTATAGGGTTGATCCATGGCGTCCGCAGCGCACTCAAAACATACAAAATCAACATCCAAAGCTTAGACAAATTCAGTTCATTTATTCATTAATCAGACTTGAGATTGACCTGTAACTGGCGAGAGGAAAATATAACATACAGCCATGTTTAACTAATGAGATATGAGTTGGATGAATAACTTAACAGACATATACGTAGTAAAGCAGAGAGATTTTCAAGTAAATTAGTAATGTTTGTGCGTTTGTGACTTTGAGCTGCGCTTCAATTTCCGTGACTTTGAACTGTGCTTTGATTTTTGTTCATTTGCGAAGTTTGGTTTAGGTTCACGTCTTCTTGAGCTGTGCTTGGATTTGTGACTCCTTGAGCTGTGCATGGATTTCCGAGTTGCTGAACTGTGTTTGTGCTCTTCCGTTCGTGAACTGTGCATTGATTTCGACTTTTGAGTCGCTGGACTGTGTTTAGACTCTCGAGGGGTTGAATTTGAACTGTACTTCGATTTCACAGATGTGTTAATTTCTTCTCGAGTCACTTCCGGGTTACATTTTGGTTCTTGAGCGTTTGAATTGTGTTTTGATTTTTGAGTTTTTGGTCTGTCTTTAGCATTTCCGATCCGTGAGCTGCGCTGTTTTGATTTACGATTATTCGATTCAGTTCTTGCACTAGAACCATTTTTGGTGACGGTAGATGAGATTAAGTCCCCGTCACAGTAAATGTCCTTTGTAACTGTATTGTTCTCAACTCTGGTCCTCGTTTCAATTTTCCGTCCGTTGACTTTTGAATGTTCGATCCAAACAACGGAGCTTCCTGTATCATAATTTGGAATATCAACAAATCAAAAAGTCCGCCAAAATTCAAAATTTGAATAATCTAATTAAAATTTACCAATTCCAAAAGAAATCCCAATAGATGGATCATTTGTGAAGAAATCCTTGAATGTATTCTGAGCAGAGCCAAATGAGAAATTAAATGAATCAAAATCCGAATCATCCGAATCCGAATCACTTCCGAGCCAATCTGTTTCATCTTCCGCCGAAGAGCTGTCATCCGATGAATCCGTGTATTCATACCAATTAGAACCATCGTAATACGTGTAGTATTTCTTCTTCTTGTTGAAATCTGATGAATTATTGGATTCATCACGTTCCGATTTTTTTGCCTTGTTCTGAGCTCCACGCTGTTCTTGGTCAGGGATGATGCTTCGGTCATATTTGGAGCGTTTCACTGGATTGCTTAGAACTTGGTAGGCAGCAGTGATTTTTTTGAATTTCATTGTAGCTTCATCCAAAATGTCCAAATTCTTATCGGGATGCCATTTGAGGGCCAGACGACGGTAGGCTGAACGAATGTCCGGAATTGAAGCATGACGCCCAATTTCCAGGATGGTATAATAGTCTTCCATTCTTCACACTGACCCGTCGTGTCCGCTGATCCGTCAATGGGAATAATTTTCAAGCAAGTTCAGGGATCCATCACGCAAAATTTTGAAAGCTGCTGGTTACTTATGATAAAAGTTGACAATTTGCGTGAAACCTGTATCTCCGGCTGGTTTCGAATCTGCACTCATCGCATCAATGCACTTTCACAGTTTTGGATTCAATTGTTGACAACTTTGTTTGAAGGTTTTTGCAACGTATTTATTTCTATAGGAACTAATGCGTTTGACCCCTATGTTAATTTTTAGGAGCTTTGAGCGCAGAAGATGGGATCGTTGTTCAGAAAACAAATTCTGGGGACAGGGAAGCAAAGAGCGTAGCAGCCGCTGATAGCAAAGATACCAAAAATACAACAGTCACAACGACCGAAGCGAAGAGGGTCAAATCGGTGGTCGTGGTCGATTCGGAGAAAATACAAAGTCCACAAACTTGGAATAGTTGGACACCCGTGAGTGAAAACTCGTCATTTTGGCTCCCGCCACCAAATACGACACCTTTAACAGTACCTTGGCAAGAAGCTCCTAGGCCCAATCAGCCCGTCCACCCTAACCATTACTCAAAACCATCCCACTACGACAAACAATCGTCACATTATGATAAGCATCCTAACCTACCGCCCAAGAAAAAACGAGGTAATTTATAACATTATTTATATAAGGGACACCATTTTAAAGCCGGCAGTAATTGAAAATTTTGCAGGTTCTGAAGACTTCAGCATGGCCGGGCTAAGGAATCGAGCTATGAGCTACGGGAAGACACTCTTGGGACTCATGTCGGGAACGAAAAGCATGGATTACCTGCTGGGGTCAGCGTCCGAGTCCGAGGGGTGGTCACAGGGGTCTGAGCATGGGTCAGAAGGGTCAAGCAGCGGAGATGGTGGACACGAGAGATCAGCACTGGGCTGGCTCACGCGCCTCATCGGGATTGAGGGCAAGAGCCTCGGAGAGTTCTTACGGGAGTATCAAGTCCACGTCCTCTATGACCTCGCCTTCACTTTCTTTAAATGGATCTTCTTTCTTTATGCTGGACTTCTTATTCCCTAAATCAATGTTTCACCGTTATTCCTATTATTTATTGCAATTAATACCAATTTTGTCCTATTGTAACCGATTTAGCCCGATATGGGTAGGAGGATTTTAATTGCCGGATGCCTGATTTTAATGATCTTACTGCGTGTACATCTAAACCAAGACGTGTAATCTACCAAATTCTGTTTGGTTTAGTTTTCTTTAATTTAATTGTTGTCTTGTTTATTCTTGCCCCTTCGCTCAGTGTCTATTTATCAATTAATTAATATTGTAGTGGTTAATCTTGGTCTTTGTTTATCTTCGTTGTTCAATAACTTAGCCTTGCAACATACAAGACTAATGGGCAGAGTTCCCCTCTGCCTCATACAATGGAATTCAGTGTGGAGACATAAGTCACACACTTT
>JAQFYT010002063.1:0-13994 GCA_034694925.1 Ceratophysella denticulata | reverse complement strand
CAGTACAAGTGTAGAGGTTTCAGTACAAGTGTGTAGATGTCAGTACACGTGTAGAGGTTTGAGTATACGAGTGCGCGTTTTAGTATATGAGTATGGATATAGTTTTGCAACGTTTGAAGCCTCATATCATAATGCTGGGCATATATTTATAGGTACATACATTTCTAGTCACTACGGGTAATGCGGATAATCAAACAGGACAAATCATTTCGTCAGAGACTGAAGAAGATTTACTGAAATCAAACGAGGGGAATGCCAAACTTAGGTCAGTGATTAAACCAATGATAATTACTACAAAAGTGTAAAATATTCAGAAATATAATTAATTAAAACCTTTTGTTGATGCAGAATAATGGGCGGAGATTTGCCCATCAATTTTAATACAATTGAAGTAACGCTTGCTTCCGTATCTGAAAATCGAACGTTTATTCTCAGCCCGGAAGATGCGGAAACGCTTGCAACCGAAATTGATCCAGCCGTGTAATGGTTTTCTTAACAATAACTGATTGATCAAATACGACTAACTATGGAAAATTTGCGGCAGGTATTTTGTGACATTATGGGTCTATTATGGTACCTATAACCATACTGATATAGTCAACCTTGACTACGTGAACTTGGAACAAGGCGGTAGTTATTTAATTGTGGTATTTCCTGCAAATCAGGTATGTCATTTGTGTTTCAATTACGTTTATTTTCAGATGCCCCGTAATCGAATAGGGTGGTATTTTCCGATGCAATGAAAAAATAGAGTCTGCAATGAAAAAGAAGACTTTTTCAATAAGAAATGGAAAGCTGTTATAAGTAAAATTGGTCTATAATTCCAAAGGTTAGGTTGGTTGTTGGTCATTTGGGTATTTCAAAAATCTAACCTAACCTGTAGAACGAATCAATCTCGTCCGCCAACGTTTTAATCTAACCAAATCTGACTAAAATCAAATTTACTGCCATGCAGACTTAATACAAAAGTTCACGTTCTTTTTCATTGCAGATTCTATTTTCGCATTGCACGTTTATATATTTCCGAATCGATTATCCAAAGAAAGATTTTATAATTTGTGTTGTAGACGCTTGAAATGGAGATATTTGAGCTTTCGCCGCCTAATTCAATTCACATGGTATGGCAAATGCCACAGTACGTCCTGCTTACTATTGCTGAACTCTTGGTAGTAATTTCGGGGTACCAGTTTTCATACGAGCAGGTACTTAACTATACAGGGTAGCACATAATATTGGCCCCCCTGCATGGTGATACTTCCGAAAATAGTCTTGGAAAGTAGAAAGGGCAACATTTTGTGCCACCCTGTACAAGAAAACGTGTACAACACGCACATTTGATAGGAAGCCATTTTGATTAACGGTTTGCATTTTACTTTTCAATACAGGCGCCAAGAAGCATGAAATCTCTACTTCAGTCTGTTTGGCTCCTACCAATTGGACTTGGGGATTTCGTAATTGCTGTGGTCGCGGAATTTAACATTTTACCGAATCAGGTAGGCATATCAGGACTAAAATCATAACGGGTCTATGACATTATTTATAAAAATCACTGACAATTAAAATCCATTCTAGGCCGACACGTTCTTTTTCTACGTTGGACTAATGGTATTCGGAACAATTTGGTTCGTGATCTGTGCGCATCGATATGAACCCCGACATATTGAAGAAGAACCACCCACACGTCCAGGTACACCTGCACCCGTTATGAGAGCGCGACGAAATTCAATGGCCGAAACTTTGGCTTCACATGTTAATAAGTGAAATTATTTTTTACCGATTTACGCCTAATATTGTGGAATATTCGTCACCAAATACGCGAGTGATATGGTTATATCAGAGAGCTTTTACTATGTTCAGGCTATGTAACATATGGTGCTTACAAGCTATACAATTCTGAATTAGAGCTTATATGTTCATTTTTCTAATTTTATGTAATATATTTAATTTCATTAATTAGTAATTTGTGTAACCCGAGGGGTATTTGCAGCTATATTTTGAACTAAATAATAAATATTTATTTTATTTTTTGGTTCGTATGCATTAGATTAGGATTTCGGCATCGGTTTCTGTATTTATATGAGAATTGAACAACTGAACTGCGAATAAGAAGGCATTTATTCCTTTTTTTTTCATATATATTGACATACGGCTTTCCGTCCGTAGCCGGAGGACATTATAACGTAATCCTTTTGGCCTGGCCTGGCAACGAGTCTGGAAGAAAGTACCAATAAGGCAGTGTCCAAGATCTGGAAAAACAGGTTTTCACTCCCATATGAGAAGGAGATGCTGAGGATAATTATAATGGAGAGAAGATCTGCAGTGACGTTCTGAATGAATAAATAACATCGCTCATTGTTTCATATACAGGTAGATATATAGTGTAGGTATGTCTGTAATAGAAGATCACCAACCTCACAAAAATTTTAAATTCATTGAAAAGTTC
This sequence comes from Ceratophysella denticulata, assembly GCA_034694925.1. NCBI lineage: Eukaryota > Metazoa > Arthropoda > Collembola > Poduromorpha > Hypogastruridae > Ceratophysella > Ceratophysella denticulata. The sequence goes on along the minus strand of JAQFYT010002063.1, from coordinate 11,551 downwards.
TTTTGAAATTTGATTTATAAAAATATACAGCATGTAGATAATTAAAATTAAATGATCCGGACGGAATTACCACGAAATACCTTGTGAAAAGTAAAATTACTGCTGTACTTGAATTGGAATGTCCGGATAATAACGTTTTTAAGACTTCTTGCAAACCTCTACCATGGATTCTGCTGCTGGTTGGTACCTAACGTATTCTAGTCTGTATATGTGTCATAGTTATCCGTTGAAGTCGGTGATTTACCGGCGACCTACTAAACGCACAAGTGGTTCTTGAAAGTAGTTTGTATAGGTACGTGAAAAACAGTCAACCATGCGTACCTGACCACATGTCATCATAGGCTTTATGGATAGATATTCTGTATATTCTGGCTTGCGGTGAGTCAATAGAGATAGTCAAACTAATCAGCAATGGTAAATGGTAATTAAAAAGCGAAATATATCTAGGCCTTATAGGCATAACTTATCGAAATAAATTGCGATATTGGAATACCCATTACAGTTTTGAGTTAGAACTGTAGCAGGAACATACTCATGGAATTATTGAACTCTGTGCTATTAAATTCTATATGTTTTTTTAATTCAAAGCTGGAAAGAAATGACCGTTCAGACTGGTGTTTTCAAAGGTACACTCATTGAATACATGAATAAAAGTAACCTCAATCATATTTTTCCAACAAACGAAGTGTACGAACGCGTCGTATCCAGTTTCTTAACCAATTATCGCTGAATGTTGAACAAGACTTAGAATGGCCTAAGATTCAGGCAACTAATTCTTGGGTTCGGATTTATTAAGTTTAAAATTCAGCGTGTAGCTTCTGGTGTTTCGAAAGTCGCTCGTGATTCTCATAATTACAAGAACCACTAGTTCGTTTCGTAAATCGCCGACTTCCACGAATCACTACGACTTATATCCACTGTTACATAAATATTTACTAGAAGTACTAATATCCGGTAGAATTGAGTAATACTGTACTTATTTGTATTTTGACACTTTAGAAAAACACACTGAAGAAATAGATCCGGAGGAAGGTCAACCGTTGCTGAAGGGAAAAAACAAAAATACAGTTAGTGCTCTGATAATTTATTTCCCAACGAAAAGGTGTTATAACTTAAGTTATAACATTCCAAAGTCACAGAGTAATTAAGATGCGTCTATTGAACTACATATTTAATATTACAAGTTGTTCATCGTATTTTTCAGACACGTCCTTTTTCAAGATCCGTTATTTTCATCTACATTTCAATATTTGGCTCAAAGTTTGCATTTAACGCCGTGGAAAGTAAGTTTTAGACCGGAAGGTATTTTGGGCCGTGTGGGCTTTTTCTTACGAATATGCCCGGCAAACGGCAGCAACATCTTTGCGTTGAGTGACGTATATATTTTCAAAATCTAACAATAATTAAAAGAGATTCAGAATCTCTATTCAGTCAGACACGTTCATTTGAAAACAATTTATTTTTAATAAGAAACAAATTTCAAATGCTAAAATACAGCCGTGCTCGCACTCTATCTTCGGAACATACTGGGTTACAGCGAGAATGCATCAACAATTATATATCAGCTTTTCGACGGAGTTTCCTTCATGTTGCCAATTGGAATGGCAATATTCGGCGACTCTTTGCTCGGGATGTTTAAGTATGTGAATCAATGAAATAATTGGTATGGTATTTTTTAAATTTCACTAGCTATAGGTATCTAATTACTAGTATGTCTACATTTTCAGGGCAAATGCATACTTCTCGGGAATATTCTCTGTGGGAAACATTTTAATGGCTGTGGCCGCAACGTCGTTGATTAGCCTTCCTGTTGAGTAAGTTTGTGTTTTATATATGCACGTCCGTAAAAGATCTGTCAAGTAAATCGTGTAATCGAAATGATTACCGATTTTTAACTTGGAATTGGAATTTGATAAGTGTAAAATTAAGATTTCCTCCGTTATTCTTGGAGTCATTCAACCTCTACGTCAGCCTCTCGTTTGTTTTTACATACCTATTATATTTTTATAGGGTAGCTGTAGCAATGCTTGCCCTGATAGTGATGATAATCGGGTACAGTGGCTTGACCCCGACTCAGACAGCATTTGGTGGAGATCAATTTGATTTACCACAACAACAGGCGGAAATGACAAAATTCTTTGCTGTCTTTTACTTTACAAATGCTTTGGCCGCTACAATTGCTAACTTTGTAACTCCTCTGTTACGTAACGACGTTCATTGTTTCGGTTCGACGACCTGTTACTCCCTGGGCTTTGGTGAGTACTACTGTTGTGAGAATCAAAAGCATATAAATCTATAGGTGGGATTATATGATCTGTGGTTTAATATATTTCTCCTTTTTAGCTGTGGCAGCCGCTGTAATTATTGTCGCTTCAGGTGAGATATGATTTTGAAATATTTGTACCGAGGCTTGTTTGAGCTTTTGAAAATTTGGGTTTGCCAAAATTTGGACCTTAAGAAGTCCTGGGCTAGGATATTGAAAACCCAACAAATTTGACCTCAGTGTCACTTCGCCTCGGGTACCTTCTGCATTTCCAATGGGCCCAAATTTTTTAAAACCTTTTCCAATCCAAAGGCTTAAACTTCAAGGCCCGGATTTCCAGCCAAAACTAGCCGTATCGCAAAAGACATTGTTCATTATCGATAATCCAGAAGTTCAATAAACTTTGATTATTTTACTGATGATTTTAATTGTCCATTATAGTTACCTTTATACTTGGAAGACCATTTTACAAAATAAAACGTGTCACCAGAAGAAGTCATACAGGGTTGAGCAAGACGATCAAATGTATTGCGGTAATATTGATACAAGATTAATTTGGCAGTTACTACTTACTACAAAACTAAACTGTTTATTGTATGAGGAACAAACATAATTGTGGCGTTGACTTTTTTGCATTGAGCAGTACGCCGTTGGAAATCAAAATGTTGAAAATACAGAGCACTGGCTGGACAAAGCTTCGGATAAGTATGGTCAACCATATGTGAATGACGTTAAGGCACTCCTCCATCTCAGCATAGTGTTGATTCCATGTGTCATTTTCTATTCGTTGTGGAATCAGACTGTAAATTAACAAATTACTATATATAACATATTTGATGGATGACTTATAAAGAATTCCCTGTGATATATACGTATCTTTGAGCAGGGCACAACATGGACGTTTCAAGCGTCGCGAATGTCTGGTTATCTCGCTCCAGGAATTTACATTCAACCAGATCAGGTCCAAGTAAGCAGAGAAAATATTTATGTTTGTCTTATTAGCTTGCATATTGCGGTTAGCAATTCGCACAGCAGGAATATATTGAATAGTAGAAGGCTTTACCCAGCCTAAGAAAGTTTAAATCTTTTCTTTAATAGATGGCTGACCCTGTAATTGCTATGGCTCTGATTCCAGTATTTGACATTGTGGTCTATCCATTGGTCGGAAAGATGGGTTTACTGAAAAAGCCGCTGCAAAGAATGGCACTAGGAAGTTTGTTGATTTCATTCTCATTTGTATTTGCTGGAATGCTAGAACTTCAACTTGAGGTGAATAAAGAATATAGGCACCTACTTACATAATGTTTATTACAAATATGATGCGCTTCGATGATTGCGTATTATGTTTATCGTTCTTTTCAGAAAACTTACCCCGTCATTCCTAGTATTGATGAAACGAGCTTCAATGTAATCAATGCCTTACCGTGCTCGATAAATTTTGATATTGAGCCAATCTTTCTCGAGAACGAGCTTCGATCAAACGGAAGTGTAGCATCGTATAATCGCACTATTTTACCTTATCAAAATTCTATATTTCAAAACATTCCTGCAGTGGATTATAACATCACAGCCTCCCCTGCCACTTCCTGCACTGACGGAGTTGTAGCTTCGCTAAACTTCACCAATATTGAATATCTCTCTCAACCAGCTCAAGTATAAACAGAGTTTTAATTAATAATATTCTTAACTCAATTCTGAATTTTTTATGAGCCAATTGATGACTAATATATTTACAGGTACATACGTTCTTAATCACAATGACGAATGTCAGCGGTATAAAAAATGGACAAATAATTTCATCTGAGACGAATGAAGATTTGTTAAAATCAAACGAAGGGAACGCCAAGTTGAGGTGTGTGATATTTTGGGTACTATAGTCGTATACGATCCACCGACCGCTGCTAGTCTAACACGGCAATAGTACCAATACTTGTAATTAACGCTAATAATAATCTACTTATTTGAACAATGATTTGTTGTAGAATAATGGGTGGAAATATACCGATCAATATTACAACTATACAAGTCAAGCTGAGATCCCAGTCTGAAAATCGAACATTTTCTATGAGCCCAAAAGATGCAGAAACACTTATAACGGAGATTGATCCGGCTGTGTAAGTTTATTAAACCTCTAATCCGTATAGATAAATGGTTAAATCTCTTAATTATAACCAGTTATTTTGTGGCGTTGTCCATACACAACACCAATGGCACAATTGATTTGAATCTTGACTACGTCGACCTGGAGCAAGGTGGCAGCTATTTAATCGTAATATTTCCAGTAGAAAATGGGGTAAGGATTAATTTTTGAAAATAAGGCCAATTGATACCTGTAAAGTATAACTGTTTCGTTACCTACGTTGTTTTATTTGCGCCCTTCTATTAGACTATTGGAATGGAAAACTACGTTTTGACTGTACCTAATTCGATCCATATGATGTGGCAAGCACCGCAGTACCTTACACTCACTATTGCTGAATTACTGGTCGTAGTTTCGGGCTTCCAGTTTGCATACGAACAGGTATACAGTACTATGTACAATGTGATACCTAGGCACATCAATCTAAGGTAGAATACGACAACGCATGCATTATTGATTTAAAATGTCCGTTTCATTCCAGGCCCCGCGAAGCATGAAATCTCTATTACAATCGGTTTGGCTACTACCAGCTGGACTAGGAGACATGTTAATTGTCGTAATCACGATGTTTGACGTTTTTCCGAATCGGGTAGCCCATTCAAAAGCCAAATTATTAACTCATTCTAATATCGATATATTTCTGAAATTGTAATTCCTTGCAGGCATATTATTTCTTTTTCTACGTTTTACTAATGCTCTTCGGAACAATTTGGTTCATCATTTGTGCCTATCGATACGAGCCTCAAATTATTACTGAAGAACCACCCACACCTCCTGTGACGCCCGTTACTAGACGACGACGAAAGTCAATGACTGAAACGTTGGCCTGGCATATTGTTAAGTAGATTTTCCTATTTTATAATCAACTTGGCCTACCAATTATTCGCCGATTGCACGGGAAAAGTCATAGGAGTGATTTTTGAAGAAAAATACTGAAAAACTTGGAAACGCGGGATTTACGTGGGGGTGTTAATTTATTCGAATTTCGACCACGGCACGGTCAACTACATGGCTTGAAACGGGCATGTAGAGATGTTAGAATTATATATTGTCATTCCTGGTAGCGTTTTTGAACTACATGAAATAAATATTTAATGTATTTCAATGTTTTATCATATATATTTAAAAATTGTAACTGTAGCATATGGAAACTGAAACACCCTGGTTTAGATTTACAGTCAACGGTCAATTCCGCAAACTGAAATCGTTCATATGTGTAGTAAGTAGCTGTAGCATGCAGAACATCGTACAACTCAGTTTGCTTTCCTCGTTTGCAAAAAAATTGGAAAATATTGTAATACAATTTGAAGTGCAATGAACCACGAACCACGCTTCAATTAGATATGCGAAAAAACATGTCTATTCGTATATTTATAGTTCACGATTTTTGCTTGTATGAGGCAGTTAATGTGTCCAACATCATTAAAATATGGAAAAATAGCCGATTTAACAGTAGGTACCTGCCATTTGTTTATTGTTTACAATTTACATATTTCTGGTTCTTCACGTATATGTGTACAAGTATAAGTGCATGGGCATAAGTTCACCCAAAGCCGACCGGAGGTCATTGCGAAGACACCAGGAGGCCTGGAAGGGAAGAAATGGCAATGTATAAGATTCGAATAAACAGGTTTTCACTCCGAATTGAGAAGACGCTGAGGACGAATATGTATAATACCATCATATTTCTCGCAAAAAATTGTAACCATATAGGATGAATGCATATTAAAACATCGGTATAACCGCTCACATACAGAATTGAATTGAGTTCGGCTGATTTCCCTGTACATTGGCTGAATAACACTATGAACATAGGATCTTACTTAGAAAACTCAACGACCCCGCCTGGGTCACAATTAAATACCTTCGTGAAAGTGCTTATAATATTACAAATTGCAACACATATCCAAACATTAAGATTTTGAAGTTCCACAAGGTTGCGGAAGACAAGGTTGCGCGTACACAGGCGATACAGGGACAGGATGATGGACCCCGCTAAGGGTATTTTTCAATCTCAATACTTTGAATTTGAATTGTAATAAACCCTTGTAAGGGATAGGCATACTTACACAAAATTGTCGTATTAACGGGATAAAAATTTCCAACTAAAATCTTTCTTTATAGAAATAAATACGGAAGGAAGTCAGTGCAATGAAAATCATCCGTTGTTGAAGAAAAAATTAAAAAGACGGGTGAGGGATGTATTTTTATTGTAATACTTTTACAGCATTTACTTTGAAATCAATCTGGTAATTCATAAGACATTCTCTGAATTAGAAACTAAAATTGTTTAAAATACACTTTACAGATGCGTCCCTTTTCCAAGTCTTTAATTTTCATCTATATTTCTGTATTTGGAACTAAATATTCATTTGTTGGCGTGAGAAGTAAGTTTTTGTGACTTCAGCATCAGCTGTAAATCAGTTACTACAGTACTTATTATGATTTATTGAAGTTAGTGTTGCTACAAATGTAAATTTCAAATGCAAAATACAGCAATCCTACCTCTCTATCTCCGGAATATACTGGGTTATAGCGAGAATGCAGCTACAATTATATTCCAGCTATTTATGGGCTTCTCCTGCATTTTGCCCATTGGACTGGGAACGTTCGGCGACTCTTTATTCGGGCTATTTAAGTATGTGAAAAAATGAATCTGATACTTCCGAAGTCAGAAATTAAACAATTCTGTGTCAATATTTTTCAGGGCAAATATGTATTTTTCTATCTTTTTAACCCTGGGGAACGTTCTAGTGGCAGCAGCCGCCATGTCCTTGACTAGCCTTTCTATTGAGTAAGGTTACATTTCATATAAATATGTATGTAATGTGAGCCGTTCCAAAATTTAATAACGATACTTAACCAGTGCCTCTGTGTTATACATTGTTGAAAAGGTTGTGTGCCACCCTGTATATTTATATATTTTTATAGGGGAGCTCTAACTATGTTTGCCCTGTTCGTGATGGTAATTGGATTTAGTGGGTTAAGTCCAGTTCAGACAGCATTTGGCGGAGATCAGTTCGATTTGCCGCAACAACATACAGAAATGACAAAGTTCTTTGCCGCCTACTACTTTATCGCTACTTTGGCCAGTGGAATTACTAATTTTGCAACACCTCTTTTACGCAACGACGTTCACTGCTTGGGTCTTGACACCTGTTATTCACTGGGATTTGGTCAGTCTTCAGTCCCAACAACTTTTGCCGCAGTATTGCCAAAATATTGATTGTAGATCTTATTTTCCAGCTGTACCAGCCGCAGTAGCAGGGATTGCATTAGGTGAGGTTTAGGAAGTTTGATGTATTGTGTGAATCTTGATACAGTTTATTCAACTGAAAAATAAAAATTTTAATTGTTTGGCAGTTGGTTTTATTTTTGGAAAACGATTTTATAAAATGAAACGCCACTCGAGGAGTCAGACAGTATTGATCAAGACGTTCAAATGTATTGCGGTAATATGGACAGACTTGACAGACTCTCATTTACCCATCTAAAGCCTATAATTCAATTCTGAAATAAAATTATTTTATATACTGAAAAGTACGCAGTTGGAAATTTAAATGTTGACAATCCTGGTCAATGCTGGCTGGATAAGGCTTCGGAAAAGTACGGACAGGCTTTCGTGAATGACGTTAAGAGACTCTTCTACATCAGCATAGTGTTGGTTCCAACCATCATTTTCTTTTCGTTGTATTATCAAGTGGTAAATAATGATAAAATATGTAATCAATTTTATAAAACGTGAAAAAATTACGTGACACGTGAAATAAAAATATAAGTGAATGAATATACTCATTTTTAGTTTTTGTACAGGGTTCAACATGGACATTTCAAGCAACGCGAATGTCTGGATATCTCGCTCCAGGAATTTACATGCAACCCGATCAAATGCAAGTAAGTATAGTGACATTTATATTATTAGTTCATTTGGCATAACAGGAACTTGATTTTGAATCATATTTTAGATGATGGATCCTGTGTTTGTTTTGATTCTGATTCCAATGCTTGATTTTGTAATCTATCCACTGTTCGGAAAGATTGGGTTATTGAAAAAACCGCTTCAAAAAATGGCAGTAGGGAATTTGTTTACTGCACTCGCATTTGTGTTTGCAGGAATCCTCGAACTTCAATTACAGGTAAAATTATATGTTTCATAATGATATTTCATATGAATAATGCTCTTTTGTTTCTTGTAATTTCCAGAAAACTTACCCTGTCCTTCCTGCCGCTGATGAAACTAGTTTCAATGTTATCAACGCTTTGCCTTGCTCGATAAACTTCCATATCGAACCAATTTTTATCGAAAACAATCGCTTATCTAACGGAAGCGTAGCATCGTATAACAGCACTATTCTACATTATCAAAATACCGTACTTCAAAATATTCCTGTAGTAGATTATAATATTACTGCCACAGCAATTTCCTGTCCCGATGAGGAAAATGTTACACTAAAATTTTCAAATCTCGAATATCTCTCTCAACCAGCGCAAGTGTGTAGAAAAATATCAAAATTCTTGCATTTAGATGAATACTTAAATTTTTGGTGAAATCAAAAGCGATTACCATCCTTGCAGGTCCATACGTTTTTAGTCACAATGGCGAATATCAGCGGTACAAATGGACAAATCATTTCATCGGTAACGAATGAAGATTTGTTAAAATCAAATGAAGGAGACGTGAAACTGAGGTCAGTATTTATCCAATTAACATCTCAAATCTCATATGATCGCGATTTGACCTATATCTTAAATAATTTTTGATACAGAGTCATGGGCGGAGATCTACCAGCAAATATTACAATCATAGAAGTCAAGTTAACGTCACAGTTTGAAAATCGAACTGTCTTCATTAGTCCAAAGGATCCTGAAACGCTAGTAACAGAAATTGATCCAGCTTTGTAAGTACCTACAAGATTACTTATTAAAAACTGGTAAAAACTTTACTTTTACCAGTTAGATCTATTTGCAATTCCTATACAATCAAATCTGTCGCAATTAATATTTGCCAGGTATTTGGTGACATTAGCGATTCATAACAGTAACGGTTCGACTGAAATAGTTAACCTTGACTATGTGGATCTGGAGCAGGGCGGTAGCTATTTAATCGCGATATTTAAAATCGGTAATGGTGTAAGTATTTATTTAATCGAACAAAGTCAATATACCTTCTTCTATATAACCGTTTTGCTGCAATTTTATTTATATTCGATGTATAGGCCCTTGGAATGGAGAAATATGTCCTGACTGAACCAAATTCAATACACATGGCATGGCAATTACCACAGTACCTTCTGATTACCATTGCAGAGGTACTCGTGGGAATTCCGGGCTTCCAATTTTCATACGAACAGGTGTCATATGTAGAAAACGCTTGCAATCCCTACGACAGAATACGTCATTTTAAGACAATTTTAATATCAATTTGATTCTAGGCTCCGCGAAGCATGAAATCTCTGCTGCAGTCCATGTGGATACTGCAAAGTGGATTAGGAAGCTTGTTAATTGTCGTCATCACGGCGTCTAACGTGTTCCCGAATCAGGTACCCAGTCCAATAAGGCAAATACTGAGCTTAACTCCATCGGTTATACCTTTTATGCATATCCTCTGATATAATTTTAATTCCTTGTAGGCATCTTCCTTCTTTTTCTATTTTGTACTCATGATATTTGGAACAATATGGTTCATTATTTGTGCCTACCGATACGAGCCTGGAATCATGACTGCAGAATCACCCGGAGTCACTCCAGCAGTTACGCCTGAAACCAGAAGAAGACGGAAGTCAAAGATACAAACGTTGTAACTTAGCAGGGTACAAGTAATTAAATATGAACTTGCAGCCTTGAATTAGCAACTATCAATTTCAATGAGAGCGGTTATAACTGTATGAGCGGTGATCGGTGACATTGGAATTGGTTACCCCAGCCGCTCACTCACATCGGTCCAATGCCGTATTTATGACTGAATTGTACTTGATTTATAGATATAATTGTATGTACTTATTGCACACCTATTGAAATATGAAATATAAGTAAGCCTGTAACGGAATATGATTTGGCACGAATTTGAATTAAATAAAGTGGAGTTCCAATTCATTGCTTTGCTTTATTAATTGATGGCGATTCATGGGACATATAGATAATAGGAGACAATAAATGGAGCAAATCGAATCAATCCGGAATTACAAAAAGCAGGCAGACAGCTAGCGACTAATATTAGAAGGTGTATAGGTACATTGGCATCTTTGAATAAATATTTTATAACAGCAGAAAAGCATCTTTAGAATTACAAAGACACTGCAGTACATATAATAAGAGTAAGGGAAAGTGAAATAAGACACAATAAAATACAGCGTGTGTTGCATACCGGCGGGCCAGTCGGCCTCAAATTAGGCCCAATATTCGACCATGGGCATCAAATCATCTCCCCGCACGATGTATTTATTTTGCATTTAGAATTTAGAGATTCCATCACCGGTTGACAATTGACAAATACCTAGTGAATTTGGTCAACGTGCACCTATAGATAAATAAATAAGTTAAATGCAGTTCAATGAGTTAGAAAACAGGTTTTCACTGTCATACCAGAAGATGCAGGTTTTAAAGAGAAGATCTGCAGACACTCTGAACTAAATTAACAAATACGAGTACAGACCATCGTTTCAGTATGTTTTATGTTTTACGATGTACAATGCACAATCTCACAGAAATCTTCCTTTTGGGAGGTTATATTGCTGGTTTTTATTGTACTCTGACAATGAGTTCTCTCCTGTGTGAAATTGGAAAACAGCATGTAAATAACCCAGTGACCCACAAAAGGCTACCGCGAAAAGATTTCGTGAGTGCGAATAATTGTCTCCATGTGATTGTGCATATCCAGGCCATATAATTCCTTAAATCTGAGGGTAGCACAAAGAACAACAATGGAAACTGCTGCAGGTTGGTACCTTTCTTATATTTTGCAATTTAACCCCAAGCTTCAGAAATATGCACAATGACTAATTAAATAAATATCTCAAAGGTAATCCGGATTGACCAAGTTATGTCATTTATATTTAGCACTAGTGAATACCACCCGCTTAAGCGAAGTTGTCTTCAGAACTAATCACTACACCGTACTGCACATACTTTGTTGGAAAAATTCGTTGGAA
>JAQFYT010002062.1:0-13996 GCA_034694925.1 Ceratophysella denticulata | reverse complement strand
AATTTATTGAATTTTAACGAACGGCATTGCAATATAATACCCGTCTTTTACAATATGTATTTCTTCAGAAATAGCATGGGTCATTAAGGGTCACACCCTCTACATTACGGTATGAATATACAGTTCATTCTGTATTGTAATATCGTTTGGTTATCTGTGCCTAATCCCTAATTGTCGCTGAAATACTGACTACATATTTCCGTACCCAACCCCAAACCAAACCAAACCAGTTTCTAACAATAAGAACTTGTGGTTATATTAGCTATAGCCAAAGGCCATTGTCATACAATGATTTTGCTGTGAACACCAAGCTGTTGTCTCCTGATTTCGTGACGAAGACTCATAATGGCAGTTCTTGAGGTTGGCGGCCTGTGGTCTGCGAACTGACACTCAACCTGACATTCGAACTTCTCGCCTACACTTAACATTACAGTAGGTAGGTACATGAGTCTCGGTTGTTGATTCAATCCGAGTTCTTCCACATGATCTCTTTTACCCAGTCCATGTTACTACTTAGCTACGGCTTAATCGTGTCAAAGTCCAAGTCAAGTCATTTGGAACCATCCCGGCCTGGCCTCAAGGAACAAACGCCACAGCGGAGGGTCATTGGTCCGAAATAGTTCGTCAACTTCTACACCAACATTTACCTCGTCTCACACCCCATCAACTCGGCTTAGGACACGGAACATGGGCCACCATCCCATGCCACAATGTGTTTGCGGACAATTCCACTCCATATATCGACTTATCACCGTGGACATGATAAAAGTATTACTTTAGCGCAAAACCTTCAAGAAAATCAATTGTTGAATTGTCATTGAAAATTGTATACGTATTATTCCAGAACAGAACATTTTGAGAAAACCGTAAACCCATTCCAGAATTAATAATTTTTACTAATAATTTTAATAACATTAAATTCTTGAAAATTGGTCAAAATCATAAATATGACCGGAAACGCAAAAATAACAATTGCATCAGATTGACGATTGATGCTCGTTAGTACTGGTAATGTTAGGTTAGAACTGATGACTAGCAATAATCACCGGCAAATTCTACACATCAAATGCAAAATAAAGCTGCAAGACTAGACGGTACTATGCAGTTTTTAGACAAAATTCACCAATTTTCTGTGCGGCTTTAAATTTAGCTGAATTGATCTAGAACTGCATAAAATAAATCGGTCGCTCCACCCGGGGCCTGTGTGGGAAGATTCTGTCAAGCAGTATAGGGCTGATTGGTTAAAATCACAGTGTACCAGAATGTCATTGTCACGTCGCATATTGCATATTGTGTCATTTTGAGGGCCTTGACTATGATTTCTATGCATAGCTTTCCAATCTTCAATTTAAAAATTAATGAGATTCCATGTTGTACCATATTACATATTACGTACAACATTACATTTTGGATGAAATTTTTCCATAACTGCATTATATTAGCATAAAAATTGCAATCTGCAGTTTCAGTTTTCACGAAATCGAATATCGAATCTATTTGAGAAACCTTGAACACTAACCTTGACATTGGTATTGAGCATTCGGAATGTTCATGGAATCCCTACGTGCTATCTGATTGTGTCTGGAAAATGTCTCCGACCATGATCCTGAAAACTGCACTGAATGTAGAATGTGTTTCAATTTCCAAACGCCCTATTATTCCTAGAGAAGAAAACGTCATTAAAGTTGAAGTAATTCATGTAAATGAAGCCGTTCGGAATCTGATATCATTACATGTTACACACAGAGACTGCACTAGACCCGTTAACACGAGGAAGAAGCCATATGGACTGAATGAGAAGAAAATGAGATATTTGATAGTTTATGGGACTACGGACTACCTCTCTGCACAATCTTCGTTTATTCCTTGTAATGGCAAGTGCTATGCTCCAAGAGGAGAGTTAAAGTTACATAATAATAATTTCACTTTTTTTATGGTATTTTGATGGGGTTGCTGCTCTCCATCATAAAATGAGGATTGTACGGCTGTACTGACATAGCACAGATCGTCGAGCTATTCAATGGATTAAGGAAAAGGACGTGGCACTGGGTATATGAGTATCCGATGTTTTTGGCACCCCCTTTACATTATTGCCTTGTTCTTTCATTATATGACGCGATGTTCAGCTAGTTTTTATTAGGGAAAAGTCATACAATTAGGCTATGGCTTTGACTATGGCCAGAAAGTATATAACTTTCAGATGTGATATGTGATGCGATGACGTTCTTACATCTGTCCATATCTTATGTGTAGCAAGTGCTATATGCTGGTTTCGGCCATGATTCTGGGCTGGGGCTGCATATACGTTACATACGTAAAAAAAGTAGTAAAATATCTCCTTGATAGCTCTCTTTGTGGATGGTTCTAAGCCGCCTTATCATTTGGGATAAAGTACATATTGAAAATTGAACTAAATTGCATCTCAGTGCATTCGGCATTCGCCCTACACCCAGCACGGCATTGTGTCTAATCATTTCCCTCTGTCGCCCTATTATTAACACTCTCCGTCTATAATAGTTCCATTAAGCCCTTGGATTGATAAAAGAATGCCAATGGGATCAGGGACAGAGGAACGGATGGATTCAGAATTCGGAACTATTTTTAGCTATGGTTATAGGTCAAATTGTCCTGGTAGATTTGAATTTCAGTGGTAGGTAGGTACGTTAAGATTTTGTCGTATCGTTGTAGGTCAATTTAATGGATTTTGACCGATAAGAATTGTAAAGGTATGTCGATTTTAGGGTTGTTAGTTGTTATATATGTTTATGCCAATACAGGGTTAATGCAGCGTTCGGTAGGGTTAACTCTAGACAAAAATCGTTCAGACCCTAAACGCCGGGACGCATTTTGACGGCGACACATTTGACGGCATATAACATCACATCCCAAATATCTCAGTATTAGCCTTGGGATGTCGGGTCGGTTGAGTTTGGAAATGACCTATTTTAGGTTTAAAGAATTAAGAGTCAATATTTGACTAAAAAAGCCGATTTCCCTTCATTATATATGACTTCATTTCCGTCGAGGGATATATCTATCCATGGAATGCACTTTGGACTCGTTTCGTTGATTTTAGAGACTCCCTGAAGGATACTCAGAGAAAGAATCACAGTCACAGGATTCCACTGCCTTGTGATAACAGGGACGAAAAAAGTCAGATGTAATAATGGTAATGATCGTTAGGCTTCTTACGGGTGAACTTTATTGGATTTTTGGAGAAGTTTGGAAATGCATGGTCAATTGCACTTAACCATTTGAGCCATTTGAGCGGTCTATGTAGAACAATTGTACATAGAACCTTGATTTTCAACGTAGACTAACCACTCGAATAATAAAAACCGCTCTTGATTCTATTCTTATATTAATTCTATATACCTGGCATTTTACAATTAACATTAATTTAAGGAATAAAAACCTTATCGATATCGACATCGATGCTCCCAAATGACCAAGAACCGATCGGCTAGACTCTAGTAGCCGCCCACAGATATTTTCCCAAGCCATGCTATGACTTTCGTTTCGGAATAATGTTGCTTTTAAGGAAAACAGTAGTGAAGACAAGAAAACCTATTTTAAGCTTCTTTTTAGGGGACTTTGTGCAAACAAAAAGTGAGTAAGTATCCTGAAGGGAAATCAATTATGTGCCTACGTTAACATAAGAGCAAGGGCTGAACAAGCAAATCAAGATTTCGGAAAATCGTCAGATTTCTAAGAAATACGGAAGTACGCAGTTTCTGACCTTAATTGAGAATACCTTTGAACGTAATATCAATTTTATACCAACAGCGAGTTAAATGCAAGACTTACTATATACCATAGGTACATTAAATTTCAATATACTGCTACACTCAGGTACAGTCAGAAAATCAGTAGAACAGAATCATTAGAATGAATTATTTAAAATCAACGTCGGTCACTTATCTATAAGAACAAGTATCTAAAAGTTTAATATCTATGACCAAGATGCGGTTCGTTTGATATGCTGATGAGTGAAGATGATGAGCTTGAACATCAGTGAGTTTTACTGGAGGGCGATTGTTTTAGGTATCGTCGGTAAGGTTCATGGTTTAGGATTTAAAAATCAGTATTCTTTACCCGGAAACCAGAAAACGGTTTAAAACTGAATTTCTGATATATTTTGTGACAAAAAATTGGAAATGGTTTGAGCATCACTAACGTATTGGCTGAAGTTTGTGTAACTTGGGAGGATGCATTCGAATTAAAAATTTGACTAGTTTGAAGGTTTTGTTTGATACTACTCGCCTAATTTTTTAAACATCGAGAAATTTTTTTACCTTTGAAATGTGAGAATGTTTTTTATTCATACCAGTTTGCGGAATTTCAAATGGCTCGTATTTTGTGGTCAGGCTAAAAAAACACTCCAGGCTGATTTGTTCAGACAAATTCTTATCCGCGAATCGGCTAGGTTTCGGCTAGGCTTCCCATTTCAAATATTTAGATTGAAATTACTGATTTTATAGGTTGTCTTAAATGTATAGTAGGTACACCACATACATTGAATAAGAACTAAGTATTATCCATATCTACCTTAAATTTAAAAATTGGGATGCGACATGTGATATCAAAGTCAAATACAGATGCATTGAATAAGGATGATGGGGCGTTCATAACTCATAACTCACAACATGCCATGGATGGCTTGGCATTTAAAACGCCAAGTCGTTTGAAAGTACATGAGATGCTACAAGGATCTAGCGTGGAATGGTTCAACTATTCTGAGTAGTGTGAAAGTGAAAGCGAGAGCTGTTGGGTTTACCTGTGTGAAGTAAGGGGGCAGGACACAACGCTGATCATCCAGTCGACTATTCTGTAGTCTCTCCAACAACTCGAACAAGTCATGGGAAGTACCCTATTGTTCCAAAAACAAGAAAAAATATACTCAAAATCAGCGTCTTTTTATCTTACACCCACCATATACTCCGTATACCAAACCAACCCCAGTGTAACCCGTAATTGAGTTCATTATGCTGCGTTAGCAGTTCATTAATTACTCTAGCTCTCGATAATCACAAGGAGCTGCTACAGAGAGAAACCCTGCGTGACGCAAGCCATAAAACGGTCAGGCAACTCATATACCGTATAATAATGGGATATATAAGTAAGAATACATCCGGACAGAAATAGAATGCCCGGCTAGGGCATAATAAGGAATTAATGGAGAAATTTGCCGTCAATTCGGCTGAAATCAGAACCTATATTCCAAATTTGAAAGCGTTTGTAAATGGATTAAAACATAAATAAGTCGAATGCGTTTGTTATTCACCTGAAGCTCGCGTCGAAAACTACTTTAATATTTAACCAATATCAATATCAGACTAGTACGCAGAACATTCGAATAACTTTTACATATGTGAACTTACTGTAAACAATATAACCTATAGTTTTCACCACGGGTTTATGTTATGTAACATTAGCGTTCCGTAGTCAACGGTCGATTAAATTGTCCCGTTACCGCACGCCAAGCTTTACCTGGCCCTTATCCCACTGAATTATTACGTATATGTGTGCCTGTCCGCCTGAGCCAAATTAATGAATTAATGGTTTCATTAAACTTTACGATTAGGACGACCAAGAAGGTCCGTGTCCCTGTGGACAAGACCAAAAATAGAGTGTGGGAGTTGAGATCAGATTAGAGGTAGAACTAAATAAGTCTATATAGATTCTGTACTGATATAACATGCGATCTTTGGTCGCACACTTTCCCCAAACATTCGGCAAGTACAAAAAAATCGTTTGTATTATTGAATTAGCAAAAACCGTGCGACCACAGGATCGTAACATCTATCTGTATATCCAATTCAGGATTGCATGCTGCTCTCGTTCTCGTTCCGGTTTCCTCGAAAAACTTTAATTCGATTTAGGGTACAGGGTAGACGGATACATAATACATAGCAACAACTTTCTCCCCTGTGTGTTTCACTGTGCGTTCTTGTTCTACAGAACTTTCTCCTTCAGAGAACCAAAAATAGATTTTTGTGTTTTGCTAAGACCTATTCGTGTAGTTCAGTTCAAAACAGACGCATTTACTACAAGGTGCTGGATAGGCCCAACAGAGTCACACTCCCAAAAGTACAGCCAAGTAAGCTGCGAGGTGTGAATGAAGAAAGAAAGTAGAAAGTTGGCCACAACTTATTTTTATCAATAAAATTAACAGGCACGGACGATTCGTTGCGGAGAATTATGCAGTAGTAACTCAATTATTAGCTGCAGCTAATTCCGATGCAAAATATATATGTTAATTGGACAATTAAATATTATTTAGTAAACGAATTACAGCGAAATCGCACAAGCGAAAGCCGCACTTGTATGGCAAGTATTCTTTATGACGATTTCCGCTTTTAGAGTTATGTAATACTATCCTGGCAAATTCTGAACATGTATTTTCGGCCTAAATATGTTTCGCATTAAGAATTTCTCATACTAATAACCACGTTTAAGCCAATTCGTCTGCTCAACTTCATATAAGCCAAAATGTCCTTGCCGCAACGTCCAAAGGCTCAAGAAAACCAACCTTCCAACCTTGGCCAGGTAATAGGTGATTACCAGTACAAGGTTTGAAGTTCATTGTAACCAGGACATTTGTATGTGTTGCCAGCCTCCCGTTACCGGGTTGAAGAAGAGAGAGATAGCTTAAGTTCATTAGCGGTGAAGAAGCCGTGGGAGGTAAGATCCAATTGGAACCATTTTTCCTGAGCTAAATATAGATAGAACGTTTTGGCTTTGGACACTGCACTGGACATCTGGCTGGACATTGAACAGTGCCCTGTGGCCCTAATTGAATAGACCTTTTTTTTCTACCTCTCTTCCGGCTCTTTTATTCCCTACAGTGTCTGTCTTGGTACACCTTCATATGACACAGTAATCGAGACATGCTCAAAATCAGAAAATTTTATATTCGATACACGTTAAAAATTTGGACGCGTCAATCAGAATCGATCATTTTCCTCGTTTTCAATCTAGATATAGGTATGTCCCGATTTCGAAGTGTCAGATTTAAGGCTTTGTCAGTTACTATGACTCTCCCGGTAAATACCTGTTCGTCATCGGAATCGGGCTGATTCTGATCCTCGTCTTCGTCTTCCGTATGTTGATCTTGATACTCAGTGTACCGTGACTTGCGAAACGAGGAGCAACCGTTGTAACTATAACCCATTATGATTTAAATGAACTACACACAACCTATCGTCGTTCGATATTTTATTAAAAATGGAAGATAGTAGTAAACGGACAAATTCGAAATTAGGTTTTGAGTGCCGGATTCTTCGATAAAACAATACAACAAATAGCACTAAAGTAGCTTAAAAACTTTAAAATACTTCAGGGCACCACAGCCTACACCACTACCGACACCGATCCAAGACAGAAGCCTACCATCAAATCCATAGCTATAAATTGTATTAATTTACGTACGTATACGTCCTAGAAGCCCAAGGACAGCATTTTTGAGCTATCTATGATACTTTTAACAACCCTACATTGCCATATTATGTTTCGTGTAGCAGTAAATCATAACTATAATAACTCGAGATTAAGGAGTATGTTTATCCGTCAGTAAGGTGTATGGTATATCTTGTTTTTTATGACCGGGGAAGTAAAATATTTCACATTTTCATCAGTTCAGTATGGGCTTTGGATAAGTGCACCAGAAAACACGTGAAAAACATAAACCTTCCAATAATGAACCCTTGAACCTTGACTGGAGTATCACATATACTTTTAAATGAGAACATTCAACGTCACAAGAAGGATGAATTTTCTGTAATCTACAACGCTACAGCTATTATTATCGGGTGAGTGAGACGAAGACCTCTGCCAGAGGCAACACGTGTACACGAAGTGCACTTAAAATTTGGGTTAAGGTTCGGCTATTCAGGCTGCAGGCCCTTAGGGAATTTGATATATCAAATCTAAAATAAGACACGGATAGAAGAAGGCTGCCAGATCAAACGTTAAATCGTGTGTAATATTCATAATTCTAGAAGTTTATTACACCCGAACGCAATATCGTAAAGACTCTAGGGTTTTTGATTGTTGGTAATTTCCTATATATGGCTCTGCATTAAATAGATTACGAAACACAGATCTTCTGGAGATCGTTAATCGTAACCTGGATTCGCGTCATAGTTGAAATTATACACATTAAATTGGCAATATTGGAAATATGAACACAGCGATCGTAAGAAGTTACAAGAACTACTTTTAAAGTTTTATCTGTTGCTCAGATGATAGATAAAATTTAAGAGCGAATAGTATGCAATACATTTCTAAAGCATTGCGCGTCATCACATTATCGATTAACGATTTCAGGCGGATATCTGGCAAATTTGTAGGATTTCATGCATTCTTGATATTGTCAAAAAATCTTAATGGGTCCCAATCTTAATTCGACTACCATACATTACTTACCAAAATCTTGTCAGCATTTGACTCCCGTCGACTACTCAGAGCCGACTGTGTATGTGACCCCGAGGCAGATGCTGTGGAGTCGAAGGATGACCGATGACTTGACAAACCCTCCATGTTATTCATGTTAGCGTTGCTCTTCCTGTAAAAATCCAAAAAGAAATATTCACTATTTAGTACAGATACAAAGTACAAAGTACAACGGTGCAAAAATTAGATCAGAAATCAGAACTGAACTAAAATCTAAATCTGAGTGTACCGACTACCATCATCACCGGCTAGATTAGGAGATGACGCTGTACTTGGGATGCTCATGGTACAAATATTCATGTGATAACGACTGACTGTTAAGTAAATAATGCTGGAATTGGACGTATTTACTGTACTCTGACTCACTGTCACTTCCTAACGAAACTTTTAAAGGTTTAAAATTGTCAACTGCCACTGTCGCATGTATATTATAGTAGGTTAAACATATGGAAAGTCAATGGGTTCAATTTTAACGAGTTAGATAACCTTGTGGCCTTTTTGAATAACATCCATGTTAAATAAGCTGACTGAAGGATGAATGAACGTACTGTGTTATCCGTAATGTGTAGCCTGGTACCGAGTATAATTTAGAACTACGGTACTTGTACTCCTACAATGTTCATAATTACGGCGAATTCAATGTTTATGTTGATATACCATTACTCGTGCCATTAGTTAGTGCTAACTGCTATCTGAAGCTTTGCCGGCTCAACCCTCGACAACCGGCAAAGTAAATAATTACACAGCTTTATTACCATTGGGATCAAACAATTAAATAGTTAAAAAAACGTAAAACAAAATAGTCGTTCCAGGTACAATGTAATAGCCTTCGTTAGCAGTAGGAGAAGGTTTTGCCCGTGCCAGTTAAACCTCTAATTTCCACATTTCGTTTAGTAAATGAAGGAAATATGTGTAAAATTAGACTTTTCTAGCTTAATTTGACCAATATACCTACTGCAAAAATGGTATTATGGTACCGGACCAAATCAGAGTTAAACGTTATGGTCGCTGGAGAACTAATTTCACGAGCTTTCAAAATTATCTAAGCGAAGTACACAAATTCAACCAGCATTACCCAATCATTTCCTGAAAATTGGCTAACGGCATAATTAACATTTATTGTTATAACGTTAAATATTCCACTAAGTTACAAGCAATTTAAGAAGGCTTGCAGTGTAAAGCTATGTATTTATTGGCTTTATCCCTTTTGCCCCTATTTGGTTAAACGAATGGCCAAAATGTCCATCCATGCGATGTTCTGCCTGTGATGAATCTATTTCTCGCTTGACACTCTGTTTGAAGAATTTTGATTAACGAGAGTCAGCTCTCGCTTGCCCTCACTTACAATCAGTTTGATGTCAGTTTTAGAGCCTTCCTCGGTCTGGTCCGGCCGAGTAACCCAATTTCGACCTGATATACCAGTAAGTAAAGCGATTTCAGGATCGCATATTATCTTCTAACTTTATTTTAGTACAATAACACAATAACACAAATACAAAGACTACGTTAAAAGAAAACATGCGATCTTTACATCACACGCTAGATCAACGTTCTAATTCTGTCAATTTCAACACGAGGATGCCAGAAGCTAAAACGCTGTTCCAAATTCCACTAGATTCCTTCTAGCTGCTAATTCGAAATTCGCTTTGAACCTTCTATTGAATTTAAAATGTCACATGGTTCAGTAACATGGAAGATGCATGAAAATCTAAAGCCCAGCTTGTCAAATGAAAGCCGATTGAACATTGGAAAATCCGGGAAGCAAACAGAATATACACCAGACCAGACTTTGATCTGTGTTGTGACTATTAAGTAATCAAAGCCAACAGCTCGGGATTTATTTCACACTTTATTTATAGAGAAGCGTGTGACTTATACATACAATGATTAAATCCATTAGCCAAGTTACAACGAAATACAGCTAAACCACATATACGGTATAACATGGAACATTAAAACTTGTAGAAGATCCAATAGACAAACATTGAGAGGAGATTAGATAGGGCAAGGTGCTGCAGAAGAACGCATGATGTGATTTTTGTGCCCCAGACTTGAATAAATTTACTGCTACAAAATGCTATTCATCGATTAACAAATTTCAGGTTTTGGCCTTGGTCAAGTTCAATGTTCAATGTATTATACAAGACTTAATTGTGCCTAATTTACAGGCTTCACGCAGTTCTGTTAAATTAAATTCTGCAGCGTGCAGCATTTAAGCGTAAATAGTTTAATAATTCTACATTCAGTACGGTTATAAATCTAACGCCAAGGAGAATATGCTTGGTGAGCAACGATATGCAAATTTTAAAATTACACATACTTACCATTGCCTACGCAAAGGAAATACAATAGGGAATACCTTAATGTATCGCTTTCCTTGGCACCAGATCTGACCGCTGGAACGAAAACCATAAGATACCCAGATGAACTGGAGTACCCTTGGAAACGTCCAAAATGGAAATCCTGTGCCAGAATTCAGAGCTCTCGCTCTCCTGAGTTCAAGTTGTCAAACTGAAGTGGATTAGGAAATAGTTCGAGTCTATGTGGATTTCCTTGGAATTTCCCAAGGCGAAGTGTACTTAAGAGTTTCGATACATAGAAATCTATACGTTACGCTACTGGGTATTAGGGATTTTACCACCTTAAAGTCGGTAGCGGGTTCAATAACTCTTCCTTTCTCTGTGGGTTAAAGCCTAGGCTCTTCTTCCTGTCAACTTTGAATAGTGTTTTCACCAGATTCTCTTCAGAATTCAGAATCAGAATCACCCAAGAACTCACAGTCATTCTTGTATGCTTAAAGAAACACACGAAGTCGAAAAATATTCCATGATAACGTGGAAAAGTGACCGGAATCCTTTGGCAGGACATCTTTAAAGTGACGTGAAAATTGCCGGGCGTTTTTTATACAATGGTGTATTATTGGGGTTTAGATTAAAGCTACTTAGTATCCGTAAACAATAAATCCAAAATCCATGTTAACACAATATGGAGAAAGTCAACGGTATCTAAAAATCCGCATTGAAAGCGTACAGCAAAATAGCACGGTGGAAATACACATTCTAGATTTACGGTGAAAGTCAAGTGTGCCATTCAGTAGAAAACACATGATGGAAGCTTACAGAGACATAATACAACCAAGGTTTTTTTATATTGCAAATTTGCGCTGCAAAAACACACCGATTTACTACAGGAAAATTGCACGGCGAAAGTCCGCAGCTACAGAATACGACGAAATTACATTGTTAAAGCACATGGAGAAAATTAGCGTCAAGATTACGCTGGAAAGCTCAGAGAAAGTTCATGGTGAAAGTACATTAAGTGTTTTTATGAAAAAGCGTAGCAAAAAAGTCGACGCATAGTATGCATTTAGAGTACAATTTTACAGAAAAAAAGAATTGAATTTTTCAAAGCATTTCCAACTGTTAGCTGATCTGCACGAAAGGTTTGTTTACTTTCTGAGAACACAAAGAAACACCCTGCCGATTCCCTCGCTTTTCCGCTGCTTGTTTACCTCCACTGAGAATTTACATATGGAATACCACCGGAACGCTCCTGTTCCTGTCGTTTATATTTATCAATCCCATTGAATATGAAATAGCAAAATAAATCTTAGGGAGACAGGGACAGGAAGAAGTAAAAACTGAATCCGACGGAATATTTTTAACAGACTCGCGTCATACCTACAGCCGCGAGGTTTACACTTAATAATTTACGAGATTCTATTTCTGTATTCAGGAAACACTCCATCCATCCCGTATGTACCCATACGCTCGCACAATTCACATTCAGAGACATTAGCATTTCAAGAAGTATTGCAGAGTACAGTAAAGCTGCTTTTTTGCGCATTTCACAAAATAAAGTTTATATAAGTATTCATGCAAGTGTCCGTTGTTCACTGTCAATTGGGCTTATTGGTAAAATTGCATAAAAAGCAGACTTTTTTCTTCATTGCTTAAATGTGGCTACATTGCCAGTGAATAAATTAACCAGATACCAGAATAACAAGCCGGGCGAGATATTGGTCAAAAAAATTTATTTTGAGGTTAATCGTAAGATTTGTCATTAGGCACATGAAGTGGAAGCCTGAATAAAGTATTGTGTATATTTTATTAGTGCTTTTTAATAATTTTATTGTTAGCAACCACTGATATTCTCGAATTTTTAAATGGAATCATACATTCTTTCGCGCAACAAATGACATCGAACACCAAAAAACACGCTATCTACTCCAATGCAGCATTAAGGTTTGCATATGGAACTGGGTGAGTGTCATTCCTTGTACTCAGTTCAGTAACAGGAAAATATAACGTGGCATTATTTTGAAAATCTATCTCAAAGGAGACATATACGGGCGGGATCAGTGAGTTTCTTGCTCGTTCGTAAGTATACTGGTGTATCGCATGCTTGCGTATGGTTCATAGTTTAGTTTATACATTCAAAACTGAGCCAAGGTCTCTTCGTATAATATGATTGAGGAGACATGGAACGTGTCATAATACTCTCTGTATTCAATTTCTAGACATACACTAGGTACATCCATTAGGGTCGTCTAGGATTTGAGCTAGCATCCACGACTCGGCACGGAGGCAGTCGTGCTCGGTAGATATCATTTCCCGTTTCCTAGAAAATCAGACCCGGATTTTGGATTTTGGCCTGACTTTGACTTTGACACGTATGGAAATTAGAAAACATATGATTTTGCATATTGCCTAGGCCAGGAGGATGGGAAAAGATCAAAGGGTGTTAGGTATTGATATATGGATGTTATGGGATTTGAGCCTCGGGGGAGGCGATGACACGTTCTTGTTCAAAATCAATTGCTAAAATTAATATGTAGAAACCCATTGAATATGTTCAAAAGTTTTTTCGAAAATGAACTCCGATTACAAAACATTTTAAATAATTAACAAATAACTAAATGAAAATATAGGATAGATTATCTTAGAGGGGATCTGCACTTCTGTGTACAGCAACGACGAGAAAACGAAATTCCCTTCGCTTTTAATTAAGCCTACGTGAACCCAAAATACTTTTCATAACCTAACATAACCCAATTCTAATTTCTAATGATGTAAATATAATCATTCAAGTTATTTATGCTAGGTTATGTTGAAAACATGGACCCGTAGATACCGTTGGTTAAAATTTCAATACATATTTTCTTGACATCGTTACCCGTCGTTTTATATGATTTCAACCCGCTTTTGGACCGGAATTTGTTTTGACGATGAGGGCGACTAGATATGGAGAATTTCAGGTTTGCAGTGATGTGGACAGGAAAAACAATTTTTGAGAAAATATTCGAAAATTGCCAGAGGAAAAATGTTAAAGTGTTGAAATGATTACACGAAGTATTTCCTCGTGATACGCTGTGAATTCCTCCAGAATAATACAATTTACAATGGGTCCCAATTAATGTGCGTACAAAACAATAGAAAGTTAGTATAAAAAATGCCAAGTACAAGTTTAATCAATAGTTGCTTAAAAAAAAGGGAATCTTAGTACACAAGCAACTGAATGTGCATACACTTTAATTATTAGG
>JAQFYT010002061.1:0-14001 GCA_034694925.1 Ceratophysella denticulata | reverse complement strand
GGATTTTTTTGTCTGTCAAAATCTCAGATCTGCTATAATTACTCACTAATTTTATTCGGCAGGTGAGAGGTATCTTGACGTATCATGTGTCATGCCATGCAAAATAGTCAGCCAAGGAACCGGGTCTTTATTTCGCAACAGGAATTCGACACACTTACGAAATAAGTTATTCACCTTTTAACTACTGACAATTATGAGTGCAACAAAATATGTTATTTTATAAATTTAAAACTTGTTTGAAAAAAATTATCATGGTTATTAAAACTATCGGGTTGACACTTCATACAAGATGCATGGTCGTATTACATGATAGTTGAAGTAAATGATGCTTTGAATAAATTTTGTAACAATTGACTAAATTTTTCTAAATTTATATTATGGTAGTTATTTGCCCTATATTGGATATGGTAACGATATATGCAGAATTTGATCACAAGACATGCCGAAACGCAAAGTTCAAATCCGTATTTGCAATTCGATGCAAAACGACCGAATACGGCATACTTAGGACATACTGCAAAAACATATAAACTTCCGTGTTATTAATACCATGGCATCGTTTGCACACGGAGTTTTGAACTGAACCTTTACGTAAGTAATGCATAAGATCCCTGAGTCTCGAGTTGAGGATGGTATGGGGATTTGGGAAGAAGATTGAATTCTCAAAAGCAGAAGAAGACATGAGTTGAAAAAAGTTTGAACTCCCTTGGATGCAATTATTCATCCTTTGCTTCATCTTAAGTTCAACAGAAGAAGAAGAGACTCTTATACACATTCTTAAAGGGAATCGGCTTACAGACGACGCCTACGCAAACACTACTAGTACATTCTCAGGATACCTCTTGAGTTGGCTCAAAATTGGGAAAAACAATGTAATATTACTTGTAATTCCTGTACTTACGGTTCAGGGCAGCTGGACGATTCTTCCTGGCAAATTTTGATCAATGAAATTTTAAGCTAAATTGTTAAATGCTAAATTGACAATTGTCTAAGGCAATTTTTAATCCTAATTGATTCGACGAAATGTCCGTAACACCGAGCACCACGGAGAGCACACAAGGCTCCAGTAATAAAATAACTTGGTATAAGCCTATTTGGTCCTTGGTGCGGTGACTATGCGTCTTAACGTCTCCCAGGATCTATTTTCGTCGAGGATACAGAATTTTAGAATTTTTTAATCAAAATGTATGCCAAACAAAAACTTTGCTGTCATAAGTAATGCAGAATATTATCCTGGGTTAAACGGGTGCGTCTCCTCTCAAATCCGTTTGCCTTCCTATCTACCTACACATACTTATGCGAATCTTAATTTTTAATATCCAAGGAAAAGAAAGGAATTTCGAGTGGGGTCAGGCTGTCTAAGGCTCAGCAAGGAAAATGAATTATGGAATCTTCCTTTATTTAGATTTTAATCAAAATATTCAAGGAAGAATTTCTACTATGCGTGTGCGTGACTCTTTTGCTGTTGATCAGATCACATCTCAGGTACACTAATAATGTTGTACAATATGCTAAAAATCTCCAGGTTTCTCAACTTTAAAATCAAATTGCACATTTATTTAAGTAAACTCATTTTCGTTAAACATTTCGACGTTTTACTGTAATCTGTACGACAGAAGTAAGACGTAATGCTTGAAAGGTACCAAAGTATTTTTCAAATTCAAATATAAACAGTTCAACAACAGATATGTGCATAATTAATTAGGCACTCAAAGCGAGGCTAGAGACCGTCCGACTGGATGCTGGATGCTTTAAAATATTTACGCTCAATTAGCGTGAACATTTGCATGTGGGACGAAATGCCCGAGTATAATTGTATTTACGCACGTATGTGCACATGCATTGATTGCACACTACATACACTCGAGGGCAGGTACAAATAAATTGCATTTCACATGGACGCTGTACGAAGTTCTGATGACAATGAACTAAACTGATGAAGCTACGACAATTGCACTATGAACAAGTGAACTGATTTTAAATTGTGCTTTTATAAGCTTCGAATAACGCATTTATTTATATTTGATTAAGGCTATCCTCATATACATAAGAAATCCTACCAAACTGAACCTGAATTATCAATTTTTAAAGCCTTTCCTCAACTGTCGCGTCCCGTTCACCAAGGAACGACTATTGATCCCAACCAAAACCAAACAATTTTTCTCATTTCCCCAGCAATATCTCCATATTCTACCCCGAAACAGATGTTTGGGAGCTGGAGACCAATTTCCTTCCGCTCCGCTTGACGGTATACGGCAGAGAAAACAGAAGTATATATATATTCAAATTCAAAGGAGTCTTTCATGTGTTCATAAACTGGTTCTATTTGTATAAATAGAAACAAGCGGTTGGGAGCCACCCATTGTTTGAAGAGGAGATAAAATAATATCAGATGTATCTTTGCACAAAGGCGAAGAGAGGAGAGCAGGGGAACTCGCCCAGGAATTTCTCTAGTTTTCTCTTTTGTTTTCACCCGGAATCAAGTACTACACTCCACGTCTACACAGTACTATGTACTTGTCTCCAAACGCTCCAGGAGCGTGAGTTGAATTGAAAAATGATTTAGCGACATTCCGTGGCTTACAAATTGAATTAGTATCAAATTCACACTTTGCGGCCCGGTATAAGATTACGACAAGATTTTGAATCCTGTCTGTCTGTAAACACTAATATATATATTGCTCCATGTAAGACCTTGAAATTTGCAAAATAAGCCTTTCGACCTGTACAGCGAGATCTGATTTGACCCCAACGAAACGACCGTGGACTATATTCCCGCTGTTCAAGATGAAGGAAACCTCAGGAACCCACATAGAACAACAACGAGACCAAAACCTCGCGTACCTCGACAGCATTATATCATTCTAGAATTCCGCGATTCAAATCTTGCTGACTACCTACAATACAAACCCACGGAACAACTGGTAAATGTATACTGTATATATTGGAGAAAGCAGAAGTAGAGGAAAATCCCATCTCCATTCAATTTACGGGGCTTCCGCCCGCACCAGGCGGGGTGATAAGACTTTCCGTTCCCTGTTACATACAAATACCTAAACCTAAACCAGGTAGAAGTAAATAAAAGGCTTTGTTCAATTTTGCAATCTGGACGACGGCATTTCATTCATTGTATTGTTCAGCGGTTGGCAGATATCTTATGTCTCTGTTTTCACCTCAAACTGTCGCTCCGTGTCGTTTTCTCTACCTCGATATATGAACCACTTAGCGCTAACGTATTCTGGGCTTTGCTGTCTGATAGGAACGAAGTGGGTTAATGTTACGAGTGTATTATGGATAAATGCGGGTGTAGCCTAGATCTAGGTAACAGTTTTATGTATACTTACAATTCAGTCAATACTATGCAATACATTCAATACCTTGTGGATATGGTCAATACCCTGCGATTGCGTTGGAATGATTGATGATGCGTCATGTACAGGGTCGTTCATAACATTTGCCCCCATTTGCAGATCATACGCCAATTGCGTACTGGGACATATTATAAGGTATACCAAATTAAAATTCAATTTGCGTCTAACCTAAACTTAAACGTACACTTGGAGCGCTTAAGACAACCTATAAGCTATAACCTAACCAAGCTTCCAGTTAACCCTACATCAAATGTGCAATAAGGTATGCACGGATTGCATGTGCAACCGGTGCAGGATGTTGACGACAGTAACTATCGTGTTACGTTTAGGTAAAGAAACTCATCATGACCATGACCATGACGCATGGCAGTAAGGTCAACAAAACAATTAGCAAACAATTTATAATTTACAGATGAGTTCAGTTCCGTTTCCGGCACGAATCTCTTATACTTACAATTGTATTACTATGTACATGCCTACGCTACGGGGCTATTTGTTCGTGTTTTACTGGTGACATGATCTTTGTTATATATATATTTTCAATCAGATTGGGTTGAAATATTGTAAAAATAATTCACCCATTAACGAAGAGATTTTAAATTTTCTAGATAAGGACAGCTACGAAAATTATTTCGGTCTTTTGGATAGGTACCTACTACTGTAAAGTTGGAGAACAGCAATAAAATTTGTAGCGCTAAATATTGTATATACAAAATGAAACTCTTTGTAGGATACTGTGAAGCATTAACTTTAATTATTTACGTTTTCCCTGTGGTTAGAAATGCTGATACCAGTACAATCAAGTTTATATTGAATCCTGGTAAAGATCAAAGGTAGGTATGTGATACATTCGTTTTTAGACTATTCAATTTTTGAATAATCTCCTAATTTTAATATACGAATTTTGTAGCATTCTCAAAGCGGATGATGCAGCCAGTTTAAAATCCGCTCTATCCTCGTTCAAAGCACTCAAAATCTATACCCATGGATTTGCTTCTTCTTGTGTCGCGACAGAGAATACACAAATTCCAGATGGTATGCCGAATTTTACAAATTTGGCCCATTCACCGATTTTTGACCAAAATATCATAAAATTAATAACACTCAAATTAGCCTACAGAAAGAACAAAAAAGACTGTGCCGCCATGTGCGTGGACTGGGCTTCCCTATCCTATCAAAATGACCCTACCAAGTACCCCGACGCAGTGAAAAATACTTTCCAAGTTGGGAAACGCATTGCAGAATTTCTACGCTTCTTACTAGCACAAGACGTCATCCAGGATCTAAATTCAACACATTTGATTGGTTGGAGTCTGGGTGGTCATGTTATGGGGGTTGCGGGTGGTCAATTGAACGGAACTGTTGGACGAATTACGGGTAAATAATCCGTGCAAATTAGCTAAAAATATATACACAATGCGTTCAGCTGGTTTACGTAGGTAGGTAATGCTTCTTGTAAAGGTTTAGATCCCGCTGGACCGCTTTTCGATAAAGACAGAGGTGGTGAAAAGAAACCGCTATCTGAAAAATTGGACAAAACAGACGCCCTATATGTAGACTGCATTCACACAAATGCAGGTCTATTAGGCACTGATGAAACGTGTGGTCACGCCGAGTATTACCCGAACGGTGGGAAACTACAACTAAAATGTCCACCGGCGGAAGCTACAAAGGATATTATTGATGGTAAGCACTAATTTAATTTAGTAATTTTAAAAAAGCAAACATTTTCAAATATTAAATGGCAATACCAATGAATGTTTTGCATTTTAAGGTGCCGGAGGGTGCAACCATGCCAGGGCACCCGTTTATTTCGCCAAATCCATACCAGATTCAAAGTACGGTAGATGTTGTAAGTGTGACTCATGGACTCACTTCGTAGAGAAGAAATGCAAGTGTAAGAAAAAGGTGTCGTTTGGAGAAAATTCTAAACCTGGGTAAAAATGATTAATTTACTAGTTATTCTGTCTCGCGGTTAGCCATATCGAAATCTATTAATTAAATTCATTAAATTCAACAATTTCTACAATATCTAGGACTCTTGGAACATACTATCTAAGGCTGAAATAAAAGACAGAACATCTCTTGCATGCTAATCCAGACTCCAGAGCGTGAATTGGATGCTTCAAGGAAGCCCTGGAATCACCTGTACATTTAATTTTTTTTAAATTTAACCACAAATTTTCGTAAATATAAACGGCAAACGAGTATTAAATGATGAATGATGAAGCTTCTAAACTGGAAACAGAGAAAGGCGCTTGGTATGCTTCTAGCCCGTGCCTGCTGTGGCTTTCTACAATAGCGCTTATCTCAGTATCTCAATCTTAGCTTGCATCTGTCCTCAACTTCGCTTCATTTTCCTTCATCTCCGCCCTAAACTTTAAGTTCCACACCAGCAGATATGAATATGATCATGGGCGTATTGTGTTTTGTGTTCTACAGAGTGGGTAGTGGTTTGGTTGCTGATGGGACTGGAAGATTGGAAGCCGCATGCTTCTTTATTCATAAGAACTCCGTATAGTCTTGTTTCCTATTTTCTTTGAATAATGCAGAAAGCCTCTTCCAGACAGAGTCTCCGTCCCCGCTGTTTCGACACCTTGGGTGACAAAACACTACAAGATGCTCAACATCTTTCTGGTCCATTGTCCTTTCAAAAAGTTTTCAGTTTCCTAGCTAGTTATCAGTCCATGTAATCTGAGGGTTTTTTGGTTCGAGCTTCCATTCTTGGCAGGGTCTGAGCCTAAAGCCTTATATTTTGGTTGGGTAACTTGTCACCATTTCGATTTCAAGTGGTCTCTTTGGTCACATTTGTTCATGCACGGACACAGTATGCATGTGTATGCGAGATACATAAATGGCACGGGTATAAATATTAAGCCCCGTTCAAAGATATGCTGATTCTAAGAGCAATGTATCTCGTGGTATTTCTTACCTAGTGTGCAATATTTACAGACATGACATGGTGCAGGCAATATCCTACATGAAAAGCTTGTTCTAAATCTTGATAATTGGCAAAATTAAAGTTTGTAAATAATACTTACGATTAGAGCAGTTAATACATATGCCATCAGACCGACATAGATCAATTAGCGATGTTTTTATCTTTCTAACACCGTATTGTGTAACTGATTACATTACTTTAGCTTATTACGAACGAAGGTAACCTAGATGTCATTACCCCAGAGATATTTTCCACCCGGCTGGAATTACAAAAAAACCGTAAAAAATTCTAACCGTGAAAATATCTTTAAATATCAATTGCTTACATCGACCACATTTGTTCGTACATGTATGGAACCGTAAGACTATAACGTTGTAACGAACCAATAACGCCGTTTAAATATTCAAGAATGTGTTATTCTTTTTAGCCCTATTTTTTGCAGCAAAGTTTTGTACGCTGTTTTTACGCAGCTATGTTTTGTGCGCTGATTTTTAGCTAATGTTTCTCGAACCTATTCCTTGTGTGCTATTTTTGGCGCTATTTTTTGCAGCTATCTGTAGGATTTGTGCGTTGTTGTTGGCGCTAAGTTTTTGCGTACTTATCGTTTGGGCACTGTTTTCTCGCAACGATGTTTTGTAAGCTATGCATTTTCGCAGCAATGTGTTTTCTTAGAAATGTTCTGGGCCGTTTTTTTATCAGCTATGTTTTGTACGCTATGTCTTTCCGCAGCTCTGTTTTGTCCGCTCTTGGCGCTATGTTTATTTGTAGCTATGTTATGTACCTATATTTGGTTATTTTGGTTATATTTGGTTATTTTGGTTATTTACCTATATGTTCTGCTATGCTATGATGCAACACCCAACAAAACGATCCGACACTAAGGTTTCGAGTTTCGTAGCACAGGAACCAATTTGTACTAGCTCCTGTCCATGTCCATCCTAATTTCATCTATAAAAGTACCATCGTAAATCCTTGGAAGGAAGCTATCAAGATTGAAAACGGTGAGGGGTGTGAGTGAATTAATTCATTTGTGAGATATTTATGGAAATCGTGGTGTGAGAATGAGAGATATATCGACAACATCCCTCACCCGCTCAAAAACCTTCACCAGCCGAACATATATGTATAAAGCTAAGCCACTAAATCCGAACTGTGTACTGGAAAACATAGTGTTGGAGAATTATGCTTCAACGGCAGTAAATTGTCTGAAACAGCAGGCCAGGCAAAGACGAAGTGGAAAGGCCTCATCATATCTTCCCCAGATCAACGAGAGAATAAGAAAATTCTCCACATGCTTCCTTCTCAACAATACTCATATAACATACAATATACGTATATCGGGCTTTAGGGATGTTCTGATAGAGATCTTCAAGACTTTCCGTACCAGGCCCATCCATTTTGAGCCGTCCAACGTTTTTATTCCTATCCTAGATTTCTAGATTATCCTGCTCGTTGTTTCGCTTCCCAAGGCAAGAAGCGCAGTACTATCGGGTACTCCGTATTTAGTCGTTTCGTCGGGCAAAGTTCGACCTACATACCTGTGACATTACCAGTTGGCCTTATTCCAATGCTTATGAACTGCTCGGACGAAGAATCTGGCCAAACAAATGCGGGTTGCTCCGTGTCACCGCATTCCACGCTGGACTACTGGTCCCACAATCCAAACCGCCTTAGCTGAACCGTCCGTAAACTCGCTGTGTCAATGGTCTGAAAGTTGCTATGTCTATGTAGTAAATCCAAGAAGACAAGATGGACTGTAATACAGTGGAGTTAAGGCCCCGACGGATCCTATGAGATTGTTACAATAACCCGAGACAGATATGGTGTGGAAAAGTGGAGTTTTATTTCACCATTTCCATTTCGTTGTTATACATTTTCTTCCGTTTTTCTATTACAACATGTTCTGGTTGAGATTGAGATTCCTATCGAATCTGCTTAATCTCCAGCAAGAGGCTTTTACTTTCAAATGCTCAGAAATACTGAAGCAGTCCAGGTTTTATTAGCCAAGCGGAAATCTCTCATTGTCTCAGATTGTTAAATAGTTTGGGTTTGGATTTTAGAAGCTACACAGGAATGGATATATGTACAATGTATAACATTTATTTGGATTCTTTGTTCAACGGATGCAGCTTTAAAATGAGTATTTACAAAAATCTTTAAATACACAGGACATGGCGGATGAATGTTAGAATTCAACGAATTGATCAGTTATTTTTTATTTCTATTTTATTGCTATTATTCGGCCGGAATTTGATGACAATAATATTGACCTCAATTAAACGGCATTCGGATTTTTAGAAGTATATTTTAAAATAATGGTAAATTATATAAAATTCAGATCCACTTTCTTGTCGATATTCAGAATTAAGGCTAGAATTTCACTAGAGACATGGAAACGTTAGTAATCACGCGGGTGTTGGGAATAAAATACGTGCAGAAAAAAGGTGCGAATAAAAATATGACAAGCTCGAAGATGTAATTTGTGAGATTCAAAGCATGTAACGTAGTTTTAGGTTATCTTAAGATTATGCTTGTTTCTGTGCCGTACGGTAAATATATTCTGCAGCTGTATAACTATGTGAATCTGCTTAAGGTCCATTATCATCAACT
This sequence comes from Ceratophysella denticulata, assembly GCA_034694925.1. Taxonomy (NCBI): domain Eukaryota; kingdom Metazoa; phylum Arthropoda; class Collembola; order Poduromorpha; family Hypogastruridae; genus Ceratophysella; species Ceratophysella denticulata. The sequence continues at coordinate 5,079 of JAQFYT010002061.1, read as the reverse complement.
CCCTGTGAAGTATTCAGATTACACAGTATGGCACAATTTCCTTAAAGGTTAATGTTCCGAGTACTGCTCAAAGATTATATTTTTGTTTGCCATTCAAAATTCCCAAGTACAAGTTTAATCAGATACATTTCTTCTAACCTAACTTAACTTTAATAATATGAACATTATAATTGGGAATAATATAAACGTGCATTGAGAAAATGGAAGTGCGTTAGAAATGAAGACTTTTGCAATAAGAAATTGAATTCTGCAATAAGTCTGCAAATTCAGTAAATCTGATTTTAGTCATGTTAGGTTAGGTTCAAACGTTGGTGAATGAGATTGATCCCGTCTACAGGTTAGGTTAGGTTAGGAAATCTGATCAGTTTAGTCAAGTTAGGCTAGGTTGGGTTAAGTTAAAACGTTGGCGGATGAGGTTGATAAATTCTACAGGTTATGTTAGGGCATTGAAATACCACCAAGTAACCTAACCTATAGAATTAAAGGGCAATTTCACTTATTGCGGAATTCTATTTCTCAATGCAAAAGTACATTTCTCAATGTACAAATCTTCATTTCTAACGCACATTCTATTTTCTCAATGCATCAAAAAATGCCACCCATTATAATTTAGATTAATTTACATTGGTTGAATAGAAAATATTAAGGTCTAGACCTGCTGGACACACCCGGATTAAAAAATAGATATACCTATTTCTAACTTTCATTATGGACTTTCCTCGTTTTAAACGCCTTGAAAGTTTCTTGAAGCCTTAGCCTTGATAGTATGCAGTCTCTATAGTTTACTTGTATTCTTGCTTGATTTGGCCTATCCGAAATCCAGCCATCAATACAACCGATTAATGTCAGTATCAATATCCGCCCGTGTATTCCCCCGATTTATTAGAAATTACTAAAATGCAGTGACTGTGTTGTATCAATACCGTAATATCAGGAAAACGAATCAGGCAAAAATAGATTCATTTACGGATCACAGTCTCGTCTGCATGGCTGCTCTCCGTCCTGGAAACCCCATTGAAGCGAAGCCTGAACCCAGACAGTCATACAATGGACGGGGTTGTACCCTTGTACCATTAGGAGCCTGGTGATCAGACAAGCGTTAACTGAAGCCTCATTCATTACTACGCGACATTGCTTGATCAGCCTCCTTCTCCAGACTCTCTGTACTTAATAATGGTCTCATTAAGGCCAAAACTACATATTACACTACACGATAGACGATAGGAGCCTGTTGACGTTTTTCTGGAGAATAGAGAGCTACACAGGCTTCATAGCTTCAGCTAAGGCTTCATCGTACGCGACAAATAATTATTGTGCTCTACCCAGTACCTACCCGTTTTAATTGGGAAATTTTCCATAAAATCATATTCTAGACTCCAGACATGGTGACCCTTATTAACTACACATCTTCTAGTTGGTTGATTCGGGCACATAATTGCATTGTTCAATTTTCACTCAAGTGAAAGTAGATGGAAATTAATGAGAGAGTTTACACATATATGGGACGAAACAATGGAACAAGCACCAGCACATATTCGTCAATATTTTAGTATACCTACACAATATTCAGAGCCCCAAAGCACAGAATCAAACTTCTGCCAACTACAATTTATCCGTATAAAATTGTCCCTTAAAATATAGAGCATATACCTAGTACAAGTAAATCAACCTTTGCACGCGCCGCATAATATTTTGCCAACCAGAAACAAAATTTGAATATTGAATGGCCAGTTATTTTGAAGTCATAAGCACCTAGGTATTCAAGTAAACCCGACCAATACCTAACCGAAAACCGCTCGTGCTTTCACCATGTATAAACTGTCCATTTGCTAAATTCCTTGTATGCCTTATGCTTTACCATTTTGCAATATATTTTCCCCACTAGCTGGCATTTTATATACCTATACATAAATGTTCGCCTATCAACACATCAACATCGATGCTGGGTGGTTTCGTGTTAAAATTGAAATAAAAAGTAAAAGGTTGCGTTTTATATAAGGTACGTAATATGCCACTACGCTAAATGGTAATGGGTGTGAGTGTGAGAGTGCGAAAAGAAATAAAACGCAGAGATATGTGATAGTAAAAATACTTTTGGTTATGTTATTATACGACTGCTGTTAACCCAGCATGAAAGGAACTAAATAGACACACATTTACCTTTTAATAGTTTCAGATTTGAGTTAGTGCTTATAAAATGTCATAATGACTGACCCAGACTCTTGAAATTGAGTTTTAAAAAATTATTCACGTTTTTTCGGTGCCACGTGCTACTACCAAGCTAAATGTTACAATTTACACCACTGAGACTACTTTCAACATAGCGTGTCTAAGACCTAATAGGAATACAATAAGGAATTGTCATTAAAACATGAGTTTTTTTTTATTGTATTAAGTTAAGAAGTCCGACTGGGCGTAATGTTCCGTATGCCGTAGTACGAAGCAATATTTGACTGTATATGTAGCATAATTCTGGACAACAATTAGGTAATCAACTGAGGCCTCTTTCTCTAATAAATCAACCAAGTCCTAAAGATTTCAAATCTTATATAATGAAAGCAATTAAATTATGAATGGCTTATAACTATAATCCAGTTCTCATTGTGTTCGAAAAAAATTTGATTCTGTACACTGAAATTGGGTGTATTCTGCTTTATTATTCCGATAAGTTATTTTCTATAAAAATTTGGGTTTGCACACTAAAAACTCTTTTTTTTGTCTAATAAAAACTTGCCTTTTGTCTGATATATAGTAGAGTTGTCCAATAGAATCTGGGTTTTCTCGATTAAAGAGTGGGTTTTGTAAAATAAAAAATAAGAATTGTCGAATACATTGTGGGTTTGTCCAATAAGTACTGGGTCTTGTACAATAAATAGCTGGGTATTGTCCATTAAAAATTGAGGCATTTTTTTAATAATATTAAAATTTTTATCTCATAAATAAGATTGAAGTTTGATAATTGGGTTTTGTCCAATAACTGGGATTTTGTTTTTAAAAAACTGGATTTTGTCCAATAACAAGGATTTGTTCAATAAAGTTAGCTTTTTGTCGAAAACAAATTGGGTTATGCTTACCCGTTCCCCAAAATAGGGTCAAGTTTGTAAAAATTTCGTATTCGACATGTATTCCTAAGATTCATCTAACCATTTAATGCAGAATGCTAGTTATAAAAACGTTTATCTGAAATATTATTAGGCGTCAAGGTTCATATACAATTAAATGCACATGTTTGTCATTCGCCGACTACAGCTCGTTCGGAGTTAATTAAGTGCCAACAGTTGAGTCCCTCGTTGACTCAGCTCTCGGGTCTGTCTACGACATAATTGAGTTATATGACATTCGACTCCTCTGGTTAAAGGGTAATTGTTGAAGTGGGGCTTGCATGAAAAGAAGGAATTGAGCCAATGGAATGAAATGAAATGAACTTTTAAAGAGAGGTTAACATGCAAACTCACGATTAGTTCGTGCAACTTGACCACATAAATGATCGAATGCACTTTTTTTCCTTACTTCGGCACTCTTCTGTCGTCCACTACCTACACATGCCTATAGTTCTCGTTTGTGTCTTAAAGTCTTAATTTTTTTTTCTTGGGTGAAGACGCGTTTTTTGCCTTGTTTGTTTAAGGAGATTGGTTCGGGTTTTTTGGGATTTGCATGCATGGTAGACGGACTTTTACCACTTGGTCATTTCGGATTCGATCCGTTTGGGTTATAGAGTGTCGCAATTTACGAGCTAATACTGTTAAATTCAAGTCAAACATTACCGATTTATACCTATGTAAATCCTCTAATTTATTTTACGCAAACAAACTGCTTCGTCACTGGACGAAATGTCCAAGAAACCATGCCCAGAACATATGGAGTGCGGAAATGAACTGGATTTATGGATATGGAATAACATTGTTTATGTGCCACGACACGTACGTTTTTATAGAGACGAGAGAAACTTCCATAATCATATTTAGTCCTGGTGCTATTTGATACCTATTGTTTAACGTGCGTTTCCTTTACCTACATAGCTAATGCTAACAGCAAATGGAAATAGGAGTAGTAACGTAACTAAATGCAAAATAAAGCCATTAGTGAAAAATGCCTGACTACTAAAATAGATATATCCATACGGTTCTAGTTCCAGAACAGCGAGATACCTTTGAGCATTAAAACACGAGGATTATAGGGTTCATTATTCGTTACTTTTAGTTTAACGAACTCTTCTAGCAGCAACAGAAACCAAGCGAGGGGTAGATATTGCTAATATAAGCTCTCCGTTTCCACCGGTAGCTTATTTTTTCGGGATATCCGTATCAAAAAAGGGTTTCATGACATTACGGAATTGGTATTTTGTGACAAATTAACCGCGACAACTTTTCAACCTGAAGTTAACCAATAAACATTAATTTATGAACGTGTGAAATTAAAAGCAGGCGGCGTAGTCAGTTTAAAATTGACAACATATTAGCATATTATGCTCCTACTCGAATTGTTAATCACATTCAGCATAAGCATACTCCGGAATTGTCGTGCTACCTATTTCATTCCTCGTCCAACCTGAATAAAAGAGCCTAACTGGCTCGGCACAATCAACACTTTACATAAACAGTCCATTAGTTTAATGATCCATGGGACTCCTCATGCCGGGTAATACTATCAGAGACTTTTTTCATTCATTTTGAAACGCACCCTCTCCCCATATTACGTGCACTTCATGTCATATACTTGTACACAGTACACGACAAGCTCAAGCCAAGCCAGATGAATGTCAGGCGCTTACGGGCTTCGGATTAGGATTATGATGATAGACTGTAAACATAAGGTGGGTAAGCTAGACAGCGGCAGCGGACTCCAGCCAGTTCTACCGATACCGATACACGCATATGTCGTATATATTCTCACGTAAATGCTCCGTGTATAATAATTTTTGTCCAGTTTCCAGTTCATATCCCTCGTTCCGTCTGACGACCATCCTAGAAGTAACAAGAATGCAATAATCTCGAAAAGGCACATGAAAAAGATAAGATGTAAAAGCTAAACGAACCCTCAAGACGACGCTCGAGTCTTCGCTGCATGAGATCGGAAGAG
>JAQFYT010002060.1:0-14002 GCA_034694925.1 Ceratophysella denticulata | reverse complement strand
CAACAAATTGAATCGGCCATATTCAAAAATCCAACGATAAAAATTCCAATTCTCTACTTTGCCAATTACTGCAATTATTAAAGTTCACCTGACGACAACCGTGTAGTATCAGTTTGTTAGAAAAGTTGTTGGCCTTCAGACACCTGCGATCTATTAAGCGAAAGCTAGTTGGCTGGTCGATCGTAGAAAATGGCTTCTCACCGATCGACGGATCGACGGATCGACGGATCGACAGACATCTGGCTTTTATATATATAATAGGCATGTACAATAAATTTGTGCTATTGTGCTGAGTAGTATTGGAGGCCACGTGCCAATATGAGGTTACCTGCCTGACATACATATGACGTATTTTAATCCAGGTTTCTGATGTGGCAGCTCTGCATTTAAAAAAAAAAAAAAATGTTCCAAACCCTACATTTCCAAAACAAAACTTGTTTATTTTTCACGCATCAGGAATCAACGATAAACATTTTCACACAATACTCGCTTTGATAGTTGGCATGAGCACATTGCCTTAATATCACAACGGAACCTAGGCAGTAATAATAGTAATCTAATTAATATAACTCTTAAGTATAATTTACAATGAATCAGTCGAAAATAAATATGAAATAAAATAAAAAATCTGTGGATTGAGCTAATTCGAAGCCTAATTATTTGCGAATAGATGAATAATTATTCTCTTCGTCCCGAGTCCCTTTGAGCAGAGGCCCACTTTCCGAATCATCTTCATCTTCACTATTCGTGCTGCTGCTTTCTTCTGAATCCAGCGCACCCTTCTTCTCAAACAGTTTCTCAATCTGTGCTGCATGGAGGTTCGAAGTCTCAGGAACACAAAGGGCTACGAAGAGTGCTCCGCACATGGACACAGCCGAGTAGAACCAGAATGTACCGTAGGTATTGAGCCCGTCCAACATGGTCAGAAAAGTCTTGACCACGATGAATTGACAGAGCTGACAGAATCCATAGGCGAGTGAACAGGAAATTGACCGGACGTCAGATGGCAGTAGTTCCACGACCATGAAGAAGGGCAGTACTCCAAAACCAATTTGGGAGAAGAACATGAACACGGTGATGCAGAAGAGTGGGATACAGTCCACGGTGTGGGAATCAAAGGCTCCGCCCAGAATTGACCCAGTGCCCTCTTCCGTGGCGTGGAGCCCACCATATTTTTCCTTGACCAGAAAAAACGCTCCGAGCATCCCCGTAGCCAGGGACATGCAGATACCTGACGTGATGAGGAGCGGGCGTCGCTTGAAGTATTTGACTAGGAATATGGATATTAGTGTAGTGAAGAGACGGACGAAGCCAATGACAATGGTTTGGACATAGTTGTTGGTCGCATTGTCGGCATATTGAAAGATGAGCGTAGCGTACGATGTGATGGAAGACACCCCTGAGAATTTTTGGAAGAAGAAGAGCATGACGCCAATACCGAGGGGTCGGAGGACAGCGCGTTCCGAGAAACGAGAGCATACGGCTCGAATAGAGAATTTTTTGGGTTTGAGAGATGGAAGGCCGGTTCGGAGAGATGTGCGACGTTCCTTGATTCGTGTGAGTTTGGCAACTTCTAGTTCAGCTTCATCTTGATCGTTTCGGAGCCAGGTGAGGGCTTTGACTGCTTCGCCGTATTTTCCTTTGCTGATGAGCCAAGACGGAGAGTCGGGCAAGAAGTACATGTAGAAGAGAACGAGGAGCGGGAAAGATGAAGAGAAGAATGCGAGTATCCGCCAGTTCATCATACTGCCGAGGGTGTACATGGCGATAACGCCAATGGCCACCATTAGTGTCGGGATGGAACCAGAAACGCCTGTGAATAAGAATCAGATTTAAAATATAAGCTTTAGTAAACAATTAATTTAACATATTAATCGAAATTGCTGAATCTGTAAGCAGTGGTTTCACTACTTCACTACACTCACCTCGAATTGATGGATCCACAATTTCACATATGTAGACCTGTGTATAATAAACAAAACGATCGGTTAGTTGTTGTTTCATTCAACATATGTACGTTTTGTTTTGATTTAAATACTAAATTGGGCTTTAGGAGTATATGCTTATTCTTTTCGAGTTAGTTAAGATGTATGCATGTTCGAGAAATGAAAGTTAAATATGTAATCCCCAGTTAATCCTTTAATCCGCATAAGGTCGCCTGTACTTAAATATGTGAGGCCACTCTATGTAAGTTGGCATGGCCAAAATTGAGGCCATGTCTGTTCAAATTCGAGATTTGCCAGATGTTACGACTTAAAATAACAGGGTTTGGGACCCGGATGACAAACTTAAAATATTGAATATAAGGTTATTTACCTGAACTGTTGTGGAGTAGATCCCCGACGCGGTTCCAGTAAGGAGTCTCCCTGCCAGGATTTGTGGAACGCTATTCGCGAACCCAATCACCACCCACCCCAGGGAAAAGAAGACACTGGCCAGCATTATCGTCTTTCGACGACCCAGTACGTCAGCCAGTAAACCTCCGCTCAGTGTCCCAATCACGCTGTTCGAGAAACAAGATATATACCAGTGATTACACAATTCAATACAACAGTTACCTATAATTTGTAAGCAAACTGAATTCTCAACTTACCAGCCAATTGTTACGAGACTTGCTGCACCGAGAAAAAGACAAATTCGAGAAATATAATATTAGTTTACATTGATACGTACAGTACATAGTTGTTGTAAAGTTAATTTGTCTAAAGTAAAATTGTGCTCACCAATCCATGATAAGTCGTCGTGGTCGGCTTTGATTGTTGCTTCTGGACGTGCCAGTTGATAGGTCGTAATGGCAGAGAAGCCCATAATATTCCCAGTAGCAAACAATGTGACGGTGACACCCGCAACAGTTAAGAGCTTTGGACAATGAAATAAATCTAAAATTAGTACTCCGTTATATTTTAACTTGTGAAAAATAATACTTTAGTATATATTTACATAATGTGGAATAAATCAAAAAATATTTTTGTACGCTGTGAAATAAAATGTTCGTACATTGTGAATTTTTTAACTAAACGGAAAATTTCGTTTTGTGTTGCCTCTTTTATTAAAATTCAATGTTGTTGTTACAAATCACTTTATTGCAGAAGGTAGCACCGCTCCTCTGAGGTATGCATTTACATATCGTGCTCGTACATCGTACATAGACGAAAAATGCATTTTAGTTTAAATTTTTTTTTTAGAATTCAAAATCAGATTTTGACACTTTTTTATATTCATCTATAACAGGTTTGAGCTGTGAGAGGAACGATACGTTTCATCTAGCGTTTAAGAAATACTAAATACGAAAATGCATTTTCGAAACTTATCAGGTGTTACGCTGTAGAGTAAAAATGTAGTGCTAAAAGTTTATAATTTGAAACTGAAAACAGAAATGCTTGTACTTTTTGAAATTTTCCTTCTTGAAATTAAATTCGAAAGATTTTTTAAGATTTTAATTAACGCATAATGTTTTTTAAAAAAATTATTCAAAATTTAGGAAATCCGATATTAATTCAAACATCAAAAGTATTTATCATTCTGCATAAAGTTAGTGCATCTGTGTTATAACATTTTAATTGAAAATGTTTTTAAAATGTAATAATTTTTAATTAGGAGCTGCAAAGAGGGTTAGGAAAGGATTATGAGGGGATTAGGCTTAATTAGGAAACGTAACAATAAACTGCAACATTTTATAATCCTGTCCAAGGTCCAGTGGTCGGGCTTATAAAATACGGATGAGGTTGGCCGAAGTCAGCTTCCCGCATTTTTATAACCTTAGGCTGTGACGGTGGGTTTGGGACTTACAAAATGGTGCTAGTTGTGTTGCATACGTTCATATAGTCAAAGTTCATAGCGTGCCGAGTACTGAACAGGACACGCAACGTAGTTACAAGTACCTGATTTCGATGATGTTTGTAGCATATTCGTTCATTAGGAGTAAGAATATTATCTTCATCCCCTTTGGTCTTCATTGTTGAATTTGAGTCTGGAAAGGTCGTTGAAATTACTATACAAAAGCTAAAACCAGTTACAAAAATTCGAGTTTTTTTTAGATTTTATTCAATCTTTTTTCTTTCTCTCAAAACGTATTGACAATAGTGGACAATATACAATTAGTTAAAGTACAGTTGACTACGCAGCATGTACATGGAAAGAGTCTAATTTTTCAAAAAAAATTGTAGCTACTGTCGTTACTATCGTCGTATCGAGATTCGATGATTCGTTAAGGATAAAATATTTGATGTTGGTTTCTGAGAGGGCTTTGGATTGATAAGAAACTTATATGGCCAAGTAAGCCTGGTTTTATACCCCCGACCTCAATCCTTGGTCACCAGTTGGACTCAAGGATTAGCGAGGACTTTGGTTTGGTAATCTCGCTTGATGCGTAGTGCCGTCATTCAATAAACCATCTGCTTCGGAATCAACGGTCTTACTACATCAGAACATCTTCTTTGGAATATTTTCAGTAATTAGCCGTCTGGCACTAATTGGTGTATTTAGTGAGCTGCTGACCAGAAAAGTTCCAATGGATCACGTAGCACTGATTAATCCGCGTGTCACCCCTCACCACACCACTTTCATTGAAAGGTCGCGTCATTGTTCTCCAGATGCTGATGAAGAGCTGCATGAAGCAGTCTGGGCTAGTTTCTCGACCGCTTTGCTCCAACGTTTGATATCCTTGCGTCATTCGCTATGCTTATTTAGCTGGGATTGTCGCAAACGACACGACACCTGACATTCTCGAATTTAAAATATTCATGTATTACATGACTAAATAGAAATAGGAAACAAGGTGGATGTTATACATATTAATATTACGCATAATATCGTGTCAGTGGGATATAAATGAGCTAATCCCCTGGCGTGGAATCCTAAAAATATGGATTGTATTTTACCGCAATGTCGTTAATAAAAATTGGATATGGGATTTACACAATTTCACGCTCTATATTACTAGGTTACCTATATTTTGTTATGGAAAAACACATTTTCAGTAGAGATTGAACCCAACCGTGCCCCGATTTGCGATTGTTTGTATTTTTAACCGATTTGATTAGTATATAAATTGCTATTAGAAAATCACTTCAACAATGTATCGTCAGAATATCTCTAAGAATTATATAACATACATAATATACTCGATCCGTTTTTTGAATTCAATAAATTATACTATACAAGGTGTAATAATTACACGCGCGGGTACAATATCATGTTTGTCTGGCATACTGTAATTGCTTCTTGAATAACTGCTACACAAAATTCGGTTACTTGTACCGACGACACGCCAAAAAACGTAACAGGGATAAACAATAAAGTACTTATTAAATGTTGAGGTCAAGAATTAACCACTTGCATAAAATTGGAACCGGAACAATCCTTCAAACTTCACGACGCCGCCGGATGTGTGTCCCAGTTTAGCCTCTAACATTGTTAAGCATACTGAAGTTTAAATTCGCGTTTTTAGATTCTGAAACGGCTTCCGCCCGGATCATCATTTCACGAATAGCCGCAATAAACCAGTAGTCACCTAACCTCTAACATTTGTAGAAAACCATCAGAGTCATGTAAATCCTTACCTCCTTCTATGTAGTTGATTGTGATCCGAACGCAATTGTTAAGTATTTAGCTTATTTCGACGTATTTTAATGTGCTTTTGAAACGTATCGGAGTTCCTCATTAAATCAATTTTCCCTTGCATGTGGTACATGTTAAGGTAAAGTATTTAAGGCATAAACCCTAAAGTTGGACATCAGCGTGGAATCGAGGAATTAGCATTTTCCACGCTATTTCCGTAACGGATATGTCCAAATATGAAATACAGTAACCTTATATTATACCCGTCTCATGTGTATATCAACTCATTGTGGAAATTTTTAATCCAAAAATGTTTTCTCATGAAACTAGTAACAGCCATGACATAAGATCTATGCACTTGTGTAATTATTTTCTACTATTATTAGACTCTGCAGTAAACAAAATTTATTTCCTTGACTAGAAGAAAGATCAGATTAGGAGTTTATTTTGGTCTTGAGAAGTTATATAATACAATTCAGTATTGTCAACTTTCAAAACAGCGTCGGAATGGTCACGCCTGGTGATTATGACAATGATTGCCACTACTTACTTCCTTGTTTTACATAGGTATATACATGGGTAGTGAAAGCTGGAAAACATTGAAAAAATACGTAGGTATTTCAGATGTACAAATCTGTCTTCACAAATGAACATGAATTAAATAGTTGACATTAAATTTGCGCTACTTATTAAGGCATTGTAATTTTTGAAAATACGTTGTGCTTAATTGAAATAGTTTTGCAAGTTTTTGGATATTCAGCTCGATTACAGGATTATGTATAATCTTAAAACCATAAGAAGGTATACATCTAAATAAAAATGTATTCATCATGTGATATGTATACAATTCTGAAACACATGGTAAATAGCTGGACGTGACGTGTTCCCGTCCTTACAATATGTAATGACGCGATATGTTTATGTAATGAATATAACTCCTAACCTAACAAGTACTTGACAGGACAGAAATAAGGCAGGCGTCAGTTCGGTTATTAGCAGTTTGCAGCAGCCGTTGGTGCTAAGCTCCAGATGACAGTTAGACAGTTGCCATACATTTGGAATTTTGATATTATTTGATAATCTATGTTCACTTCTACGAGAGATTAAAATCAAACCATATGAAAAGATTAATTTCAAAATTAAACCCGATAGTGCCGAATATTAGCGGTATAATTTCACGCAATGGATAGTTTAAATTAATATGTATCTGTAATATGTAACTACCTAAAGATTTCTATAAGATTATAACTCAAATATGTATGTCCTTTGAAACTATATCGTAGTGGATGGGTAGAAGAATCAATAGGTAGAAATAGGAGCTGAAGGTGAAATAATTGAGAAAGGTCAATCTGACGGCTGGACAAGTTTTTATTTTAGCTGCCTGGAATAATTGTAGCTCAGACCATAGACCACAAAGTGAAACATGTATGGAATAAGTTTTGTATAATTTTCGAATTGAATGATCAATTTGGTTGGAACTAGAAGCGTTTACCAATGCGTTTTGATTATGAGTTAATGAAGCAAAGAAATACACATAAGCGAACATAGGCGTAATTGTACCAAACATTGCTCCGAAAAAGCATAGAACGCCAACAACATAATTTACACGAACACATGTTTTGCGAGTTGCGAAGTTCAGAATATGTTTGGTTATGTTACATTCTACCTCGCATTATATCTGGTTAGGTTAGTTTGACCAAAACTCCCCAAATATGGCCCAATAGACATTTGCGCCCTCCTTTTTTTGTCTCAGGTAATTAAATTCATTAAACCATTGATATTCCAAGGCATACCTGAAAAAACATTTAATGTGAAAATGAAACGAGTTTTCAGTGCAAATAAATAACTTGTGCTTGCAAAGAACATGAAAAATTTATGTATGTACGTATTCAGTAACTATATTTATTTAGGTATCCAGCTCATGAATATTTAGTTATGTAGCTAAAAATAATGACATTGATTTCAAAATATAATAAGTCCTCATCAGTCAATTTCCGTGCGGATATTATTATTTTATAATTTAAACTTGATTTGACTTAATTCTATGAACAATCTCGATAGATAAGGATTCATCATTCAAATTATCATACAATCATTGTATATTCTACTTGTTGTAAATACTTTAATTGAAATTGAAACACTAAGATAAATCCTATTACCTTACAAAATCTTGCACTGTATCTATTTTATATCCTCATATTTTACTACAATAAATTACAATGTTTCAGGAAACGTATAAGGATAGAAACACACACGTTCATGCAGATTTGCAATACTATTTTTAATTGTTTTCTAAGGTACATCATCACATATATTGCCAGTAAATCAGACAAACAGATAGTAACCAGCAAAAAAGAATAGCGAAACATCAATAGCAACTTAAAAGGAAGGTTGGGTTTGAGTTTTCCGTTCTCATTTTCTGACAACTTATATGCCATACAATTCCAATACCGGGCCCTTAATGGTCAACCGCCAATAAATGGAGAGTTTGGTCAAGTGGAATTGTCAATTACTAGCTGTAAATTGACCAGGAAAACTTAGGTGTCAATTTTCAAGCAGTGGGTAATTAAACGACCTAGTTAACCATAGTTTGTATGTATTTATCTTCTTTAGAATGTCAGCTTTCCAACATATCATTCAACTTGTTTCTTCGTGTATCTGTAGTGGTTGACCAAACGCCCGGGTTTTGCATTGTGCGGCATAGGAGTAGAAAGGACAAATGAGGGCAGAAAATTTAAACACAACCCTTATCTTAACAGCAGATTACACTAAAGACAGTATCTCTTGAATATACGAATTCATAAGTTCGACGTCTCATCCACACCTTCTTCATCCAGCCCATGCCCATTTCTAACTGATCCGGAATTATCAAAAATGGCCTCGATGTCTCCACAATGAAGGTGGGAAGTTTCCGGGACAAATACGGCGATGAATAGAGCTCCAGACAGAGAAACAGCAGAATAAAACCAAAAAGTGCCGAACGTGTCCAACCACTCGATCATGTCCAAGAAGGTTTTCACCGCGACGAAGAGACAGATCTGACTAAATCCAATGGCAATTGCACAGCCCACTCCTCGGACGTCTGAAGGAAGGATTTCGGCAATAAAGACCCACGGAATGATTCCGATTCCACAAGAATACGCAATCATGAATACCAGGAGACAGGTTAGCGGGAGCCATTCCAAATTCACGTCTTTATATTGTACGACAATGCTTTGACTCAGCTCAGTCGAATTCCCAGTATCCCCTGCGCTCTCACGCATAGAAATACGCACCCAGCATTCCGGTGGACAAGGAACACATAATCGAGGATGTGATGAGAAGCAGCCGTCGGTTCAGAAATTTGACTAGAAAAAGCGCTATAAAAGTGGCGAACATTCGGACGAATCCCACCGCAATCGTCTCCAGGTAATCATTCATGAAATCGTTGGTGTATTGAAAAATGAGCGTGGCGTAGAACGTGATTGGGTAGATACCGGAAAACTGTTGGAAGAAGAACAGAGCACTGCCCATGCCCAATGGCTTCAGAACTGATGGGTCACAGAAACGGGAGCAACAGTTCCGGAATGAAAATCCACCTGAAACACGTCGTTCCTTCAGGTACTGGAGTCTCATGCACTCTTGTTCTGCTTCTTCACGGTCATTTCGGAGCCAAGCTAAGGATTTGAGGGCCTCGGGTTGTCGACCTGAAAAAAAATCAATATGAAGTTACCATTCAAACTGCTCGCCATATACTTTTGATATGCTTCTGATTATATAGCAGCTTAAAAAAATATTCTGGAATTATCAGTAAGGCTTAAAAAGTTAGTCATCAACTTAACGAAACTTAGTAAGTTTTTAACTTTACTTACCCTTGTCAATGAGCCAGACTGGACTTTCTGGAAGACAAAGCGTGTAGAGCAGAACCACTGCGGGGAAAGCGCTGCAGACATATGCCGCGGTTTGCCATTCAACCAGACTTCCAATGCAATAAATTGTTAAAATTCCGACGGTGACGGACAAACTGGGTAACGCACAAGTGACTCCCCGAAGGCTTGGTACCACTATTTCGCAAATGTAAACCTGGAATTATTCAAGAAACTACCTAAAAGCTGAAATATGAAATTACGTACAGTTAGATATACTATAACTTCGTTAACAAAACTCAATGCCTAACCTGAACTGCAGCTGAGTAACTACCAGAGGCCATTCCGGTCATCAACCGCCCAATAAGAATATCACGAACAGTCCGGGCTTTGGCGATTACAATCCAACCACCACAAAACAAGATTGAAACCAGGAGAATGGTTTTCTTCCGCCCAATCGTGTCCGAGAGTATTCCGCCCACCAAAGACCCCGCAATTGTTCCAAGTGCTACCAAGCTCGCTGGAAATAACAAATAATTTACTATTGGCATGTTCCAAAACAGCTTTGATTACATAGCTATGTAGAATTAGTTTATTACCAATCCAAGATAAGTCGTCGTGCGTTGCTTTAATGAACGATTCTGGACTTAGCAGCTCAGGAATTGTTAGGGACGAATAACCCATCATATTTCCGGTCGCGAATAGAGCCAGCGTGACTCCTGCCACAGTTAGAATCTATGTGTAGAATAAATTGATATTGTATTGATTAGTTAATTTAAGCTTTTAAATTAACAATTGCATATTTATGCAGTAGTTTTTTAAAATATGTAGATGACAATGTTCCTCACGACAATCCTATTTATTTTTCAAATCATTTACCTGATTCCGATGATGAAGGTTGTCAGCCCTCTCGATTAGTGGAATTTGCTCCTTCCTCATCTTGAATTACTTATATTTCCGTTGTTTCCGTATAATTCAAAATTACGGATTTAATTATAAAATCCGAGCACCAATTTAATAGCCCATTCAAAAGGAATTCACAGCAGAAGAAATGGACGAGGAAATTAACAACGTCACGTCACGGAATCTTAAAGACGCAGGATACTATTGCCACAGAAAACATCTGCATCTCTTAATACCCTGTCCAGACATTTATTGTCATTCATTTTGTCACCTGAACTATTCAATTCGTACTTCGTACTGGTACCAATAGTCGATTATAGCCCTGTACGCAACGCATGCTATAACTAAATGTATATTGCATGCATTCGGCATTCCTTAATCACCACAAAATTCTAATAATCCATTGGTGGTAGAGGTATATCCTTAATTCTCATTCATATTCAGACGTGCTTGCTAAAATTAAGGTATAAAAAGCTATATAGAGGACATTATGTAACTTCTAGATCTTTAATGTCCACCCAATAGCCAGCACAATTCACAAATTATTGCGCTGGTACTGCAGAATGATGAGATGAGATTGTGCAATAGCAACTGAATTGCCGGTAAAATTTCTGTCTCAAATATTTAAAAAGATGTTATTTAAAATGTTATTATTTATTTTGACCTTGAGTAGGTATTTGGTACAGTACAAATAGCTTTACAATTTATACTTGTACAAGAACAAAGTGTGGCATATTTACTGTCGGGTACAAGTTGGCGGTGTACAACCATATTGAAGAGCTTCATATGGATTGATTTGGAACTTGATTGGTCCTCGAGAACAAGACCCAGCTGGAGCCATCACCCTGACCGTTAAGGGTGGCATATATGCCAATGGACGCATAGGGCAACCAGAGGGTGCTAATTGAAAGGGAATGTTGAGTGGACACAGCTCACCTTGGCATCCTGTCGAAAGAATGTCAACGTCAAATATTTTGCCTTAGTTTTCAGCCATTCTTCCTATCTCATTTTGTTTGATTACAAATTACCTGACCTTACCTCGCATGTATGCCCTCGGTTGAGGTCTGTCGCCGCCATAATAGTCGGTATTATATCGAGACCCCATGTAAGGAGTACTATAAGGTGGTAAGCAACAGTAGCTGGGTTTTCGAGGCTGCCAACTCATAATTTTACAATTTGGTAATATGGATAATAAAAAGAAATAATTTGGAAAGAAGAATACACCGCGTTTAAGAATTCATTCAACAAGGAATTTAGAAGTCTTCTTGGCTTGAAAGGCCGGTCCTTTCGATCTATCCTTTCTATTAAGCATCAAAATTCTGTTACATTTCTTTTTCGACAATTTGGCATACTACTATTCTCCAAACATTTTTTGTGTTTTGAACCATATCTGGATGAATGTTTCTATGAAAACCAATTGGTATATTTAAAGTCTGACTGGTCCTTTCCTCGGAGTCGCACTCGCACATTTATGGAATTATTGGCACCTAGGAGCCTGCATTACGCGAGGGAGAGCAGTTGTACGTAGAAAAGAAACATTCCAAAACGTTGAATTATTCGCAACATAAAATTGTTTATCATAGGTCTCACATAAAATAAGCTATATAAGAGTTCAGCTAATAAGTGCATTCAATCTATAATAATTTTAACGTAGAGCATCGTTAAACGTAAAAGCTCGGTTGACACTGGGTGTATGGATGGCCGATTCTTGAGAATAGTGCGGATGATAGATTTTACGCTGCTTAATATTGTGCAAATCATTTTATAAAATAAATGAATTGTCGTAGTCCACAGGACATGTATGTACACGATTGGAAGTTACGTTACAGTTGATTCAAATTTATTACGATCGTTAGAACATCACATTTTCAATTTGGTACAATGATTTAAACTGGAATTTAGTTTATCGGCATACGGAGTCGAGTTTTCAACACGCCGACAGTTCAGTCGTTGAATCAGAACTTCCATCGAGGTTGGCAGATGGATGGAGGACAAGGGCAAGCCGAAATGCAGCAATTTGGAAGACAAGGACAAGGACAGCAAGCCTTGGGCTTGCAACCCCTTGGTTTACAGCAGGCCGGAGGACACGGACAAGGGCACGGGGACTGCAGAGCGGCGTAAGGATTGATTTGGAAGTTGAAAGGGCCGTTGGAGCAGGGAGTCCCTCGTGGAGTTCTGACCGTGACAGTCAAGGGTCGGCTCCAGCCGCAGGGTCGCAGTGGAAACCCCGGACGTGCCACCTGGCAGGGAATGTTGAGTGGACACATCGTTCCAGCACAACCTGAAAGCACAATGATTTAAATTGATTAGCTTCGTGAGCAAAACCCGGCCATTTTGAAGTAAAATTCGCACTTGGAGTGTAGATCGACAAAGCCAAGGATTTACCTTGAAGGAAGGCTCTGGGTTGAGGCCAAGGACAGCATTTTCCGCGTCCACCAGCTCGTGTTGACTTACGACAGCTCATCGTCTCTTGAATCGAGCTTCTTTCGGGCTTTCACAAAGGATTTTGACAAAACTACAAAAATTTGGGAGAATTTAGTTTTGATTGATGACCTTTCCCTCGTCAGATCGGATTAGGAATGAAGACACTACGAAAACTTTTCTGATTTGGTCATTTGTTGGTAACAAACTCCGTTGATACTGTATTCTACAAACTTCCATAGCAACAAGGAAAAAACCCGGATAAGTGCATACCTCATTAAATTAAAATGAATTTGGAGGAATATCCAAAAATGAGTTATCGAGAATTATTTTTATGTGCCCCTTCTCGTCGGTGACCATGGAAATGTCAGAGGTGTCTTCTTCACGGAGTGCCAATTCGTCCAGCACGTGTCAAGGGTGTCATACCAGGTATAAGGTATTGGGGCATATATAGCGTAGCTCAAGCATTGCGTAGCACTATTGTTGTTTGAGAATTTTGAAACAAAACCTGTTCATAACTTGTTGAATAATTACAATATGCATATTAGGATTTTGTATAGGTACACATGTATACATAGATCAAATCACCTGTGATTGTGATTTGTAATATGGCCGCAACTGCGGACTACAATATGTAATGCATATAGTATTTTCATGATGATAAGCGTGTAATCAGCGTTCATTCTATTCGATTTCACCTTGTTAGCTTGAAAAAAGCGTGAATAACGAATTGCCATTGCGACAATTATGACGCAATGGGTGCATATTTCCTGACTTGAATACATGAACCTATGCGGATCCTCCTCCGCTCTCTCAAAACTCACAGAAGTCACACATCGCATCGCACTGCTCACTGCCAGTCCTATTATACGGCCGGTGTCGGATTTACCCGAAATTCAAAACTCGGAACAAGAAAAAAAATCTAGCTGCAAATCTTAAAATATAAATCACAGTTTAACAATTAATATATCAATAATCAAATTTAATATTACACTTATACTCATCTTATTCATCACATCGGTTCCGAAAGTTTCACAAATTCTTGTAAGGTTTTATTTAGGTTTAAGTTTAGTAAAAGAAAAATAGCGAAATAAAAAAAGGGTATTTATTTCGAATAACAATAAGGAAACTGTATTAACAATTGGTATCAATTATGTACTTCGTACTTATATAGTTGGACTAATTTTATGGACGATATAATGCACAGAGTTCTGAAGGCGCAGCGCCCTTGCGGCGCTGCGGCCTCGCTCGGGCTCGGCTTAGTATAGAGAGGA
>JAQFYT010002059.1:0-14002 GCA_034694925.1 Ceratophysella denticulata | reverse complement strand
ACAGACTTTAAATAAGTTCAATTTGTTTTTAAATTCATTATTTTATTCTTTTAACCTAAAAAAAATTGTTGCAAGGGCCAGGGGGCTGGCGCCCCCTGACCCTCGGCGCCCCTATTCCTTGAATACCCTGAATACCCGCTAGCTGCGCCACTGGTAGGTATGTATGAGTTTGACCAGTGCCTACTGTATCCAAGGTACGAAGTCCAAATATCGAGTAGGTGCTGGTTTGACGCACTGTCGAGTTATGCTAGGGTTATTGAAAAGTTGTTTGATTTGTTCGTCTTGACACAGTTATGCCTTCCTAGTATACTATGACTTCCTGACACCTATTGTTTTCGAGAACTCCAAAAATGATTATGATAGAATATTTCAGTGATACATTAAGTTATTTACATTCATTCCGGAAATTCAAGGGTGATTGAGTGATAAAATTAGTTTAACCCCCTGGAAGTATAAAAATTTATCCATTGCATATTATTTGTATTTCATATCATGTAGATTGGTTTATTCAATTGGAGCCCTCAAGTAATAAATATTAATTCCTATTTGACATACCGTTAGAGACTACCGTGGAAAGCAAGCTGTGCTGCTAATGTTTTTGAGAAAAATGGATTCAAAGATCAAATCCACTTGATTACCAAAGAATCTGAGTCTCTGCTAATTGGACCAGGTGGGGACATGCCCACAAAGGCAAACATTCTTGTGTCAGAAATATTTGACAGTCAGCTTATTGGCGAAGACGCCCTCGAGACATTCAACGACGCCAATCGCCGTCTTCTTGACGTAAGTGAAGTAGCGCTAATTAATACATATGAATTAATTATGGTGTTTACTATAATCTATTAATTAAATTAATTGACGACTCTGCCGACTAATCGACAAAGAATAAGATTACCGGCGCGCGGTTAGTTCACGAAATCCAAGCAACTCATGTTCAGTTTGCCGATTAATCGACGGTGATTTTTCGGTGCATCTCTATTGAGTTATATGTTTTGTTATAACAAGCATTCCGAGCTTAATGTACCGCCTGTCTACAAAGTCGCGCACCCCCTTGCCAGGTTTTGCCATGGTGATAGTATAAATTCTACTATAAAATGTAAATATACAGGGTGTATCGGTTTTGACTCTGAGCAACTTTCATTTAATACCGTTACGTAATGACTTTTCAGAATACAATATTTTAAATATGAACAACACAGTTTTCCACAGAAAAGGTAAGTAGTGAATATAGTGTAACTAACTAATGAACCTGTGGTTTACAAATCGAACTGTAATCACTCTTGACGCTGACACTGAAACACCCTGTACACTGAGACGCTATTGCTCGAGTATGCAGCAAACATAAACAAGGGGGTGCGCGACTTTGTAGACAGGCGGTATAATTCATATCTAGATTCTGACTATTATGTATTATAAATACAGGACGACGCCATAGTAATTCCGGAGTCAGGGTCAGTGTATGCAACTGTAGTTCACTCTGTTCATATTCAACGTCTCAGCACTGTCAAGAAGATCTACCTTGGCCATCCGAAAATAATTAAGTTTCCCGAAGAAATGAGTACGTGCTCGGAGGCTTCCAATGCCGACCTTGAATTACAACTGGACAATTTTACTCCTGGGCAGCATTTCGAAAAAATTTCTAATACGTTGAAAGTCTTCAAGTAAGAGCGCTTGATTTCTGATTTTTTATAGTTATGCCTTTGTTGACGATATAAGTAAAATAAAATCATTTCTGTGTGTTTCCTTACGAAACAGCTAGACCGTTTGAGAAAGGACATAAGGCTAATTTGAATTTTTTGTGGGTCATGAGGTGTGCTGCGCGGGTTTTCGTTTTGGTAATAAGTGCTGGGGTATGTGACCCAAGGTTAAACGCAACAGGGGTGTATTTTAATAAATTTTACGAAATTCTTTGCAGATTTAATTGGAAGGAACGAATTCCATCTAATCGTGCTTCCAGAACAGAGTTTGTAGCTAATCGGGATGGAACCATGGACGGCGTGTTGTGCTGGTGGACGCTTCAATTAGACGCGGATCCCAATAGCGTCATTTCCTGCGCTCCCATCTGGGCAGCTGGACCGTCGGCACATGGGCGTGCCTGGAGATATCACTGGAAACAGAATCTGTATTTCGGAATGACTTCCGTCCCCGTCAAGGAAGGCACAAACTGTGCCTTAGATTCTTTCCATAGTTCAAATAAGCTCTGGTTCAAACCCATGCGCTGTACGGATTCGCGTCAACGTGACCCCGTACCGGAGTCGGAAGAACTAGGCAAAATTTGCTCCTGTGAAATTCATCAACTTGGTATTACACCCTTCCGAATGGCTCAACTCAATGACATCGTACGAAATGAAACGTTCGCGAAGCTTTTGCGTGAAAACATCATTCCAGGGAAATCCGTGTGTCTCTGCATCGGCGACTTCTCAATGCTGCCTTTAATGGCTTTTTATCTTGGAGCCAAGAAGGTTCTGGTTTACACCGATGATATATATTATCATCTATTTCTGGTTAAGCTTTTGCAGAAGAACAAAATGGATGGATGCACAATCCAGTGGATCAATTCAAAACAACCTCCAAATAGCATTGAGGTAGGTCTAACAGTAATATTACACATCACATAAGTATATTGAGAGAGGTTCAAAATGAACTGACCACTCGGCCTCAATTAAAAAGCTCAGTCAATTTGGTCAGGATTTGTAAACTCGGCTGAACAAGCTTCACTTGATGATTTTTTACGCTTTATGCTTATAGTTCGGTCTGTTACGGCTAGGAACAATGGATGAAAGAGTTGGTCTGAACAGTTGTGAACGTTATATGCTACTAGCAAGAGAACCCAAGGCAACCATGGCCCGTCGCGTTGTCGCGTAATGTTGTCAACAGTAATCCGGCTCTCGCCCACAGTAGTAGTTGTCTATAATGTCTCAAAAGCCGCCCTTTCACTCTTTCAACCAAACGTGTGTTACTGTTGGCATGTCAACGTGCCGGTGTGCACTACTGTTCTGATAGACTTGTTTACAGGTCCACAGTTTGTTTACTTCTTGAAAATATCAAAAAATTTGAATTTCAAGAATTGACCAATCATAATCGTACCACGCGGCTCACAGGCACATTCACAGGCACATCCGACATCCTACGAAAATATGAGTATTGATACCTACCGAATCTAATTCGACACATGCCCCGAAATCAAATCGAACAAAATATGACAGAGAGAACGTAATACGCTCCTAAATGGCGAAAAAAGTATTTTCTGTGTACAAAATATTTAAAAAATCATGTCAATGTGTATTGTTTTTCTCATACAGGTGGATTTAATTATTGGCGACCCATACTTCACTTTCGAGCGTGGTATGATTTCGGAACTGGAGTACCCATGGCATCATCTCAAATTACTTACAGTTTTGGATCATATCGAACTCATGGTCCGAGAGAAAAGGTCGGAAATCTACCATAGCCCGAAGATGTTTCCCCTCGCGGTTCGGATACAGGGCGTCCCAATGAGCTTTGGGAACTTGCAAAGAATTGCGCAACCAGTTGGTTCTAATTGTGCAGGCCAGTTTGATATGACGGACTATGATACCATGTTTCTGAAGGTAAATTATTTGAATACCTTGAGTATTGTAATAACATTTACATACAATGTGTATCACATACGTTGTTCCGTTGCAGAATTCGGAACCGAAGAAGTTAAAACTGGGAAGTGAGTTTCTGTGGCAGTATAATGGGTATGCCAGTGGTAGTCCGTTCGAAGTATTCTTCATCTTGAAAGAATTTGGACTCGGGCGCGACCATGGTCCAATAATGAAAACTACTGGGTCCATTTCGTTGGACGCAGATACGAATGCAATTGCTTTTTGGACGGAATGGTTAATGGGTTCTGACACCCAGTTGAGCACTGGTCCGACGAATATGATTCAGGTTGGAGAGCTCCTTCAATGGGATAGGAATTCCCAACAGGGTATTTATATCACGCCTGAGCTCTGGACGCCGGGTCTCTCACGACATATTGGCTATACTGCAAGCTTTGACCTGCAAACTCAAGATCTTCAATTCTCCCTCGACTAAAGAAATATGGTGTCATGGTCAATGCGAAGAATCAGTCTCACGCAAAAAATAACCCCAAAAAATAGCAAGCATAACGCGTTTAGCGAACAAAATACGTTCGGTTGTGTTCGGTTAGGTTAGGATTATATACATAGATCATACCTAGCTAAATTGGTTACATGTATTTTAACCTTGTCTTTTTCACCCCCGGTCTTTTCACGTGGGGTTATGTCGCCTTGAAAATTCCTTGCTTTGGCTTGAGTTAAACCATGTTAAATTGATATAACGATCTGAGTTTAGTAATTAAAATACACAGTATTGTTGACTCCAGCATTACAACAAACTTGAAAGTGTTTTAAATAACATCCGCGCGCATCTAAAAACTTAACATAACCTAATTTCCAACAAAGTAACCATTCAACGGAGAAAATGAGTAGGGTGCGCATCGGTGTGAGCGTTCAGAGACAGAGGCGAAAAGACCGGGGTGAATAAGACCGGAAGCGAAAATTACAATCGGACACGAGCTAAAATAAACCCATGGAACATGGAACGTGCTTTACACGAGCTATATTGTCTCCAACTTCCAGCTGTAATTGAGGCTTTATTTTCTTTTGGCTATGTTTTGGACTCAATGTATCTATAAATTCGATGTAGATACATACGCTATGATGAAGCAAGTAATAAACTTTGGTACACGTTGCACGTGTGTGTCGTGACTTAGAGACTTCATATTCAGTTTAATTATAAAAGAGATTATACATTCAAACCTTGGTTTTGTAAATTGAGGTATTCTACTTCTTTTAATTAGATTTGAAGCTATATAGACTAGTAAATTCTCTATAATTTTAGGCGAGGAGGTTCATATTCCAACATTTAACTGCTCTAAAATAAAACGTACCAAAATCATAACTGGATCTAGGTACACATATAGGTATACATCTATAGAGTAAATTTAGTTGGCATGTATATGAGATATTTGTTTCTTGTAATTGTTTCGTAAATTAGTAAAAATTATATGGGTTTTTATTTGTAAAAATTCTGGATGCGTATTTCTTGTAAGCAACAGCAGATAAGACAAGCAGATAAAGATAAGAGCATCATACAAAACCTGTAGCTTTACTACATACTTCGTATAGTATGGAAAACCCTAATCACTAAAATAGGAATTATTCAGTGTAATCGGCATTGCATTATGGTTACGCTAGCGGAGTGAAGTGTGAATCTAGGCCGCTAGGGGCGCCACCCGTATTTTCTAGTATGCAAGCGAAAGACATTTGGGAAGGAGTACGCCTTGGAGCCGTATCGTGAATACGGTATGGTGAATACGTATGGTTTGGTGTCTCTACCTTTTACAATCACAAAACACTGTATTCTGGTAGTTTTTTAAATTGCTAATTACATTATAACTCTTACGTTTCTCAACTTGCAGGAATGAGTGAGGACTAATTGGAAAACTAATTTCTTAATGCACAACGCCTACTAAGTTAGAATCCCTGAAAAAAATTCCACCGCCAAGCCTCGCCTGCCATTTTGCTTTAGAGCGAACGAAAAAAGAATTAACTTAGTAGGCGTTATGGGGCAACTCTTCCGATGTCCAAAATGTCCTCATTCGTCCAGATCAGTTTAGAAATGATGGAGTTTTAATGAGGACTAGCTCAGCCCTAAACTTAAAATTTGACTGAATTACGCACTGTTGTTGAACTAAACACCCACATAGCTCATGACAATGACGGAAATATATTTAGGTACGCTTTCACATTAAGCCCCGAGCCTTCATTCATATGTATGTATTCGAAATACAGGCTTGTGGTTGTTTTCCAAAGTTTCTTAGAACAAATTAAGCAAATCTTGCCTTCTTATCACAGTTCTTGAAAACCGGATATGCTTATGACCTTCTAATGACTCTGCATTTTTATGTTGTGTAGGACAGGTTCTTTGATCCAATTCATTGATAAGTATGTAATAAAATTCTAATCATTTCATCAGGTATATAAAGGCACTTGTTCTTCTTGTTGATGTGAATGTGTCTATCAGGCGAGAACAACAAGCTTGTTTTCGACCGGCAATAAAGTCAATTCATTTCTTCTTAACAGAGGGTATTTAACGTGTGGACAAATATAAATCTGAATTCAGTTTTGCCTCAGACAAAGTAGTCGAAGTACCCCGTCTGAAAAGAAGGCGTTTAACTGGTGTTGAGTAAGGCTTTTGTATTATTCCGTGGATTTGTTAACGCTCTGCTGGTTCCTATTGTCATAAGTCATAATGAGTGGAAACGGAGAAGAATTTCTCATTGACCAATTCCCTACTGGATTTAAGTTTGGCCTTGCAACGTCGGCGTATCAAGTGGAAGGGGCTTGGAATTTAGATGGTAAGTTGTAAGAATTTATATAATTAACATTGAAATTGAATAGAGGACCAATAATGAATGCTGAATGTGACTGTTCTTCACTTCGGCTGGATCTAGAAATTTAAGGAATGGCCTTATTAGACAGATTTTCAAAACATAAACGCTATTGTTTGAATTGAAATGCCTGGATAAAATAGAACTCAAGAAACATGTTTGACAGTTGATAGCAATTTGGCACTTGAACCCATAGCTGTTATTTTAAAAAAAACCATCTGCATTAATTTTTTTTTTTAAACTTTTTCGCCGTGGAACGACTTTGCGTGAGCTATGACGCTTGTGCAATATATAAGTATGTACTTTCTAATACCCTTATGATCTAAACGGTAATACCGAATTACCGAAATATGTACAGGTAAAGGAGAGAGCAACTGGGATGCCTTCTGTCACGACAAGAGTAAGAAAAATATTAAAGACGGCAGCAGTGGCGACGTTGCATGTGACCAATACCATAAATACAAAGAGGATGTTCAAATCCTAAAGAATATGGGGGTATGAAACCTGCAAATTTAAAAATTCTAAATCAGATTCATAATATTCTGAAAACTTTCACTAATTATTAACCTCATTTTACTCTCTTAGGCAAAAATGTACCGGTTTTCTGTGGCATGGACCCGAATTTTGCCTAATGGAACAAAGTCCTTAATCAATCAACCCGGTATCGACTACTACAATCGCATTATCGACGAACTGATTGCCAACGGAATTGAACCCATGATCACACTATTTCACTGGGACACACCAGCCACATTCACAGGCGACTGGCTCGATGAGAGTCTTATCGATCATTTCGGAGAATTTGCCAGAATTTGCTTCTCGGCTTTTGGAGATAGGGTCAAGCACTGGATTACTATTAACGAACCCTTCATTTACACAGACATGGGGTATTATCGACAAGTCTTTCCTCCGTGTAATTCGGCTGAACCGGGGGTTTTGGTGTATCGAGCCGCACAGAATTTGTTGAAAGCTCATGCCACTGCATACAACATTTTTAAGAAAGAATTCAAGGATGAGCAGAAGGGCAAAGTTGGGATAGCGTTGGATTGCTGGTGGTTTGAAGCGCCCAAAAATACATCCGAAGCTAATGCCCGAGCTGCGGAAAGAGCTCTGCAGTTCCGGGTGAGTGTTAAAGTTAATTTGCTTCGTACATATAAGTTTCACAATAATTTAAATGAAGCAATCACGATAGAATAGAAATCGGAACAATTTGGTAGGACTTTCCGTTTACTGTGTTGCATACAATCATTTGGTTACGTTATAATTTTTTGATGTACCTAATGAAGAAATACCCGAATGAAGCTGGCATGAAACTACAGTGTAATTCAGCATATGTGTTAGGGCATTGTCATGGTTCCAACTTCACTAATCGATATAAGAATACCGATGAAATAGTAGGTTCAACTTTGATTACATGCAACTTTGTAGGCTTGTCCTTCAAATTCGAATTAAACCATGATCTTTATTTTTTTATGCAGCTCGGATGGTTTGCCCACCCGATTTTCAAGGGCGACTATCCAACTGTAATGAAGGAATACATTGACAGAAAGAGCAAGATTGAAGGACGAGCAGAATCTCGTTTTCCAACCCTGGAGCCAGAATGGATTGCAAAAATCAAAGGTAGGTGCGACAAAAAAAGCGATAAAACGTTTAAGTGTTTACACTTACACCGCTGCTAGTGAAGAATACATATATCTATAAAGCGTTACTGTTGATTTACAAATTTATGAACGTTTTTAATGAGAAACAGAAAGAGCCAAGTATGTTGCTGATTACGCAACGACTCCTGAATTCGATATTTGACAATATTGTACACCTTAATTATCCATGTATTAGGAAATAGAAATGTATCAATGCTAACAATATCAAATAATTAGGTTCCTGTGATTTCCTTGGTCTGAATCACTACACAACTTTGCTCGTCACCGATGCCCCCAACAGGAAAGGGTTATGTTGGGAATCTGACCAGGACAGCACTCAATTTGCTGATTCATTTTGGCCAGACTCTGGCGTAGAGTGGCTTTTCCCTGTTCCATGGGGTATCCGAAAACTTCTCAATTGGATCAAAAATGAGTACAACAATCCGGAAGTGATTATCACGGAAAACGGAACTTGCACGACGGACAATGATACAGAAGATACTGACCGTGTCGAGTATTTCAAGACTTACATCAACGAAGTGCTCAAAGCAATTAAGCTAGACGGGTGTAATGTCACTGGATATATGGCTTGGTCTCTGTTGGACGTATTTGAGTGGGCAACTGGATACACGTTGGTTTTAAATAAAGTTTTATTTACACACAACTAATAATAAATAGGTAAGACATTCTACAAAGCAGCGTTGTTAATTTTCAATTCATTTGTGTTTTCTAGAATTACGTTTGGAGTCATTGCAGTGGACCATAATTCGCCGGACAGAACGAGAACACCAAAGGCTTCTGCCAAACTGCTGACAGATATTTTCAAAAATAATGGATTTGTGAAAGATTGATAATTTAGGCTTGTTAAATAGCTATTTCTGATATTGGTGAGTGATGTTTCAATGTTGCAATGCTAATAAATAACTCGAATGGTGACAGGGATTATGGGTTGAAATTATAGGATTATTATTAAAGTCGCCAGTAAAAATGGTATTTCTAGCCAGTTTCTTTGTAACTTCGGCCAATAGTACTTCCGACCAGTTTTCTAGTTTTTTTTTGCAAAGATTATGAGTGTTTTTGACCAGTTAAAAATTAATTTGACCAGTAAACCTGCAACAAGATAAATCTTGTATAATGTTTAAACTTTTTGTTTATTAATCGCACTGGCCAAGTCAAACCAGATAAAACTGATATTAAATAAAAAACTTGAAACCAATCAAATACAAAACACAAGACGGTAAATATTACAATTGGAGCCGTGTTTTTTTACCTTCGTCGACATATCTCATCTATCGAATTTTTGTTAATTGGAGTTAGGTTAGGTTAAGTTCCTCAAAATGCCCTTGCGCACGTTCTCCTAACCTAACCTGACTTTGAATAGGTCTGGAATGACCGCTCCGGTAAAAAAAAAGAGGGCTCCAATTGTAAGATTTACTGTACTGTCTATTTAATATTAAAGCACCCAAAAAATAAATCCCATTGTGCCCCATTATAAGTATAATGATTTTTACCCCGAAATAGTTTACCTAAATTTTAAGCAAAAAGGACCCTAAAATAATCCCATTATGCCGCATGTTATGTTAACGAATAGCAATTTCAAAGAATTCGCGAATAGGAAGACGATTCCTTAACGTCCACTCCGTCTTAATCACATTATTTGTTGCTTCTTTGCAGCTATTTGTACCTTGACAAATTTCGAATAAAATGAGCCCAGCAGTGCACACGGATGACCTCGTCGAACACGAGGGTACAATCATTGCCAATCGCATCAAAGTAATCTGCTACTAAAGTTTGCGGTTGGTACTGTAATCTTTGCAAATAATATATTGAAAGTATGTATTAGCAATAGTGCACGGCACGGATTATATACCGCGAGCAATATTAATATTTCCAATTTATTTTTGTTTATTTAAGTTTAAACTAATTTAGAGTAAGCACAAGTTTTTAATTCATTTCCCAGTAATCTGTCCAGTCTATAAGATACGAAATATTGCTCGGACCAGTATTCTCGAATGAAATCCGATGCTTTTTCGCCAATCATGATCGCCGGAGCGTTTGTGTTTCCGTTGACGATGTCAGGCATGATTGAGGCATCTGATACTCTGAGACCCTTAGTTTTGATTACCCTGAAATATAGTAAGCATGTTAACATATTAGTATTTCTTTACAGTAGAGCATATACATGTACTTGACAAATTGGCTTTACATACCTTAACCTAGAGTCCACCACAGCCTTAGGATCATTTGGACCTTTGCCCATGCTACAAGTTCCGCAGTGATGAAACAACGTGAATGAAAAATGTCGGATATAGCACTCCCAATAGGCTGCTGAACGGAATTTATGGTTTTCGCAGCCCGGAAACGGAACGGTGGAATAAGTTGTATTTAGGCTTTGAAATGATTTTGTCTTCTCAGCCAAATCCATTAAAAATTGCACCCCTTGAAAATATTAATTATTTATAATTGAAATCACAAAATTCCGGAGGTTTGTTTTTTGCCAAGAGATTATCACACTTACCGTCAAGCATAACTTTAATATCATTTGGATGTGATAAGTAATTTGGATCAATTATTGGCTGGCTGAACGGATTTTTATCTTTCAGCCTAATTTCTCCAACAGATTTAACTAATCCGAGATCCAAAAGAAGTGCAAATGAATCTTTTCCATAATGCGGTTTAAGATACTTGTCCAGTATTTCGGGATTTAAATTACAAAATTTAAATATATCCGAGGGCAAGTTTTCACCAACTCCAAAGGCAAAGAGATAGCCTTGGAGATCCGGCCATTTCTTCCCAAGCTTCTGTGTACTGTATGACTGAAGAAATGCCCAGGATTGAAGACCAGATGGATTTTTCAAAATTCCTGAAAAATTCAAATTTCCCATTTGCAAACTTAAGCAAAACTGTAGTGAAATGAAGTTTTGATTCATACCGCGGCCTTTAAAAAACAGATCTGTAAAATCGCTTATTCCGAAATCCCGGGCAGGAATAAATGACAAGGGTTGGTCAATGATAAACGGGAATAAAAATGTTGATAGATGATCTTTCAGATTCTGACCAACGGGTAGGTCAATTCTTGGTTTAATCTGTACAAAAATTCAAAACATGATTTCATTTATTCATGAGATAAATCATTTTTTTGTGCATATACTTACGCCAACATCTTGCAAATGCTTCTTTGGTCCAATTCCAGAGAGCATGAGAAGTTGCGGTGAACCTATACTCCCACTGCTGACAATGATTTCCTTGGTAGCTCGTGCAAATTTCCTGACACCATGTCTCAAGTACCATACGCCAATTGCACGGCCAGCGGCATCTAGTTGAATCTAAACAATATTATTGATTTCAGGTTTTGCGTAAAATTTTACTTGATAACCACGAAGGATGGTAATTGGTGGTAAGGTGATTGGTTAATTCTTGAAATTTTAATTTGAAAAAAAGATGAAAACGTAGTTTATTTAGGTCAAAACTTGTCAAAAAGTTCAGGCCAAAACTTGTTTTAATTAGGCCACTTAAATTGACAAACAAAATTTGAATTTCCAAACCTTTGTTGCATGAGAATACCGAGAAACCACAAGATTTTTGCGATGCAAAAAATTCTTGATAAACGATACGTACGTTCCGGAACGATATCCATTTCGTACAGTTATTTCTAATTCACCGAATCCTGCAAAAAAAAAATGATAATTGTCTAGGTTGAAGCGGCAAGATTTAGCTAAATTGGTCAAATGTGAACTGAATCCATGCCCTACCTGCCCGTTGCGGTCCATTCAAATCAACTTCATCATAGCCCATTTCTTTGCCAGCATTCATCCAGTGCTCGCGTAGGGTACTCCAGTCAAAATTTTCAACACCCAGATAACTGTACGGCGATTTTCCGTAGTGTTTTACTGAAAAGATGACCGTAAAAATTCAAACCTTGGTCCATGTTGACAGGCAACTATTATTTAATTTAACACAACATAAATGTATAAATACCGTTAGAACTGAATTTTCCATTGTAGTCCACGGATTTTTTGAAAAATGGCATAACATTCTCATACTTCCATGTTGGATCCCCGGTAATATTAGCCCAATTGTCGTAGTCGAGCGGATTTCCGCGAGAATATACCATGTAGTTCAGGTTCGATGTTCCGCCAAGGAGTTTACCGCGAGGCCACGCGGAACGCTGAAATTTTTAAAACTCGTTATGATGTTGCTTGGATCATAATGGACTGGATCGTTCATAAATAATAAATTGTATTTCGTACTTGGTCGACCATAGCTAAATTAGAATTTTTCTGCGGAACAGTCTTATATCCCCAATCCATCCCAGGTTGATGTAACATTTCGCTAGCTAATCCCGGAATGCTATTGTAAAACAAGGGATCTCCACCGGCTTCGAGTAGCAAAACTTTGTTATTTCTTGATAATCGATTCGCGACGGCGGACCCACTCGAACCCGCTCCAACTAAAAATTTGAAATTTCAGCGTACGAATTTCAACTTTATTTGTCTAAGTTAAATGCATGTAAAACATTTCTTACCAACAATAAAGTCATAATTTTCCAGCGTCTCATCGTGAAACTGACTCCCGACATAGTCCCAGTAATAATTGAATCCATTAAAAACACTAACAAAAAATGGTAGGGTGCCAAAAAAACCGACCACTGCAATTAAATCTAAACATCTCAGTAACATTATGAGGTAAATATTATAAACCCCCTAAATTAAATCTAATTTCGTTGTAACAGAAAAATGCACAGAATAAAATCTCGCGGAATGCAAGTTTCTTATGAGGCCAAATATATAATTCAAATACATAAAAATATCCTACTGAACTGATACACGAACAGGCCAAAGGTTCAGATTCTTCTTTTATGTTTTTTATGGGATATTTAGCCTTGCTTTGGACTTGCATACAAATTACAAATATGAGCCAAAGCTGCTTTCATCTGTGAAAAAAATAACCTTGTGGTGTCCAGTATGTCATTCATCTTGGAGATATACCATGTACATGAAAGAGTCAGATTTGCATTCAAAGAAGGTTAACAAGAACAAGGTAAGTCGTTTGTAGATACTTGTTTTTCTGGACTCTCTGGAGATAATTTTACTTTGAGATTATATTTCATATGAAAAGTTTAACCTATGTATAAGAAATGTCATTCCATGTATTTCATAACCCTTATTAAAATGCTTGGCTTCATAATCCGTGCATTCAGCGTGTGTACGTTCTATTTAAAATCAGGACAAAATAATGCGCATTCTTGTCCAGCAATTTTACTATGCAATATACAACACGTATCCATTGTATTAAGATTATGTGCTAAACTAAATGGAAACGATTTATACGAAATTTATTTTTCTTAAATTTGTACATTGGTAAATCATTGGCTATTAATTGAAGTTGAATTATGCAGCGCATAGAACAGGACACGTCGTGCATGCAGTTCCACAGCTGGCTGGACAGCTAACAGTACACGGAATTCGAGCAGTTGCTGCACCGGTACAGGTCGGCGGGGCACCAGCAGCGGAGCAAGTCTGTCCAGTTGGACAACCCGTTCGGTCATTTCTACATGTATTTGTTGCTGGTGGTGGTCTGTAAATTCCTGGTATTCGCCAAACGGTACCAACTGTAATTAGGTATAAAAATTGCATTATTTTGT
This sequence comes from Ceratophysella denticulata, assembly GCA_034694925.1. Classification (NCBI taxonomy): domain Eukaryota; kingdom Metazoa; phylum Arthropoda; class Collembola; order Poduromorpha; family Hypogastruridae; genus Ceratophysella; species Ceratophysella denticulata. Next base: position 276 of record JAQFYT010002059.1, on the reverse strand, counting down.
TTCAAAATTATAGCTTAAATTCATATAGGAAAATTGACTCACAGAATTTGTTCGCAGGTTCAACTGGCGCATCGGCCTGTAAAGATAAATACAAAGTTGAGCATTATATTTCCACTAGTGAATACACCCCGCTTAAGTCTTCAGAACTAATCACTACATCGTCATCGTACTGCACATACTTTGTTGGAAAAACTCGTTAGAATTCACTGTAACCCGCAATTATATATATTAATGGAAAATTTGCAGAAATTTAAGTAACCCTGACAACAGGATCAC